>CATIWF010102214.1:0-25283 GCA_949630135.1 Balakata baccata | reverse complement strand
CAATGTTCTTCCCCCCCGGATTACAAGATGGCCTACAAGATTGCCCCCCCCCCTCCCCCCTTACACTAAGCGCCTCCCTTAAACCACCATAAGGGCATCAGCCTCCATGATTACTCTTTGCAAGTTGCGTTCGTTAATCCAGCTAAGCGCCTCCCTTAAACTAAGAACTTCAGCCGTGGTGGGATCAACCATTAGACCGACAGCTGAATTGCATCTGGCAGCAACAAAAGCATCAGTCATCTCGAAGAACACAACCAAAACCAATTTTCCTAGAACCTGCAAAAAGAGCAGCGTCAATGCTACAAGTGTAGAAACCTGATGGTGGTTTTCTCCACTTCACTGGCCAAGAATTAGCTGCATACCTATTAGGCACTGTAAGTTGGGCTAGTTGCCATTGATTCAACATACCAGTAGCATCAAAAATCAGTTGTGACACCTTTTTAGACTACAAATTCCACACTTTATTATTTCTATTGTTCCAAATCATCCATAGTAAAACCGCAACAATATCAATCACAAATGCAGCCCCAATTTGCAATATTTGACACCACCAATCACAAAAATCCCCAGCGCTTATGCCAATCAATGCTACGGGTGAGGACATCCAAACCTTCTCAGCAAACGGACAAGTAACCAGGGCATGCAGAATGCACTCTCCATAGGTATGACAAAATGGGCAAATATTTGAGACATAAACCCTTCTAGCTTGCAAATTCTCCAAAATCGGTAGTGTACCTGAACAAGCTCTCCAAACCAGAGATTTTACCTTAGGAGGAACATTCATTGTGCATAATTGACTCCACATCTGATTCAAATTATTCTCATTTTGTGCTTGATATCTCTGCATTAGTGCTTTATAGGCACTCTTGACTGTATAATAGCCATTCTACTCCAAAATCCAATACCAATTGTCTTTGCTTCTGTTACACCTCAGTAGTATTGAAACAATTGATCTCATATCCCTGTCACATAAGAGATAAAATAAAATGTTCATATCCCAAGCCATCTTGCCAACCTGCATCAATGTGTTAACTGTGGCATTTTTTAGATGTCCCAGACCTGTTGAAGCAACAAAACCACAATGTTGATTAGGAAGCTATGCATCACCCCATACTTTAGTATCGAGGCCATCGCCTACTCTATGACGAACCTAATTCCTCAATAAAGGTTGTGCTGCCATAATGCTAGACTAAACATAACTGGGATTGTTACAAGATTTTGCCTCAAAAAATGAACAAGAAGAGTAATACCTGGCTTTGAAAATCCTCAGAGCTAATGATTGAGGGTGTGTAATCAAACGCCATCCTTGCTTCCCTAGATGAGCAAGATTGAACTCACGGAGCTTTCGGAAACCTATGCCCCCTAAGAATTTGGATTGACATGATCAGCTCCATGACATCCAGTGTATGCCTCTGCTATGCCCATCCCCATGTTTCCACCAGTAGGCGTTCAACATCTTTTCTATTTCATCACAAATAGCAAGCGGGAGTTTAAAAACACTCATCGCATAGATTGGCAATGCCTAAGCAACCATATTTACTAAAACTTCTTTCCATGCTCTTGATAATAGCTTCTTCCACCAACCCTGAATTCTATGCCTCATTTATCCTTAATATAGGCGAAAACCTGCTTCTTATCCCTCCTTAAAAGAGACAGTAGACCTCGATACCTACCATGAGAGTCAGTTGAAGGGACCTCAAGGATTAAGCTAATATATTGTCTTAAATTAGCATCTGTATTATGGCTGAACATGAGACTTGACTTCTGATAATGGATCCTTGCCCTGAAGCTTGCTCATAGGCCTTAAAGCAGTCTTTCATTATAAGACACTCCCTCTCAGTAGCTTTGAAGAAAAAATAGTTCTCATCTGCATAAACTATGTGACTAACAGTTGGATCACTCAGAGCTACCTGGCAACCATGAATAGAACCTTGTGCTACAGACTTGCGAATTAGTGATGAAAGCCCCTCAGCGCAAATGATGAACAAATACAGGGAAAGAGGGTCTCCTTGGCGGATACCACACTGAGGTATAGGCCCAAGAGTATGACCACATGTGATAATGTTGTACTGCACATATTTGACACTTAACATAACCAGCTTGATCCACCTCAAACCCTATCTTCCTCATAATAGCCTCCAAATAGCCCCACTCTATCTGGTCATAAGCCTTACTCATGTCAACCTTTAGTGTCGCCACACCTTTTTTCCCTGTGTCTCTTCAGATAGTGCAATATCTCGAAAGCTACAAGAATATTATCAATGATCAAGGCCCAAAAATAAAGGCACTCTGGGATTCCGAAATAATTGTAGGAAGCACTCTTTTGAGCCGATTAGCCAGCACCTTTGTGATTATTTTCAGAAGGACATTGCACAAGAAAATTGGTCTAAGGTCTCCCATAGTTTCCACATTGTCCTTTTTGGGGAAAGAACAATGTTAGTATCATTTAAATTTGGTGGGAGAACAATTATTTAAAGCCGTAAGCAAAGAGGACACCAAATCACCAACAATGATCTCCCAAAAATTTTGGTAAAAAGCAGGGTTTATTCCTTCAAGCCCTGGTGACTTATCAGGATACATAGAGTACACTGCATCTTTAATCTCCTGACCAGTGGATTATGCAAGCAACTCCCTATTCTGCTCTTCAGTAGCAGTAGTTTGGATAGAATCAATTATGCCTCTACAATCAGAACTAGAAGAAGAGAGCAACTTATTAAAATAATCTATCATAACATCCCTTAGACTGAAATTCCAATACCTCCAAATACTATAATTATCTTTTAGCTGATTCACATTATTCTTCTTTCTCCTAGATGAAGCTTAGCAATGAAAATTTCCGTAGCCAGAACTGTTTGGCTCTTTGTTTCCAAAAATTAGGGGTGGTTCCAAAATTTTTGTATAATGGGTCCATATATATTGAGGGAATGGATGATGGAGATGTGAAGGCAAGAAGAATAAAAGGTTGAGAAGATAGCTGCAAAAAGAAAAGACCAAAGAAAAGAGGATAGGAGCAAATAACTATAATGAGGAGAGAATAAGAGCAGATAGTGATGAGAGTAATATAGAATTTTGAAGACAACTACAAGCTACAATATAGAAAGGAAAGGCTAGAGAAAAAAAAAAAAAAAGAGGGGACCTATGATTGCGATACAATAACGCATAAAGGAGTCAAGAGAGGAATGAAGGGCAACAAAGCTATGAAAATAGGAAGAGCTGAAATTTTTTTATTCATAAATATTTTTTAATTTAGGGTTCCATATAGTAAAACTAGCTAATAATTTAGTTGTAGTTAATAATTTAATAACAAAAAATATAACAACTAGTAATTAAGCTGATTGAATAAAAAATATTTGCTAAAATTAGTTGGAAAGATAGCTGAAAATGTAAAATAATATAAAAGAACATATTTATATTAATAAAAAAATATTATGCAAAATCTATTTAAATACATATAATATAAACGAATTATATTATATATATATATATATGTATATATATATTAAATAATATAAAAATTATATTAAAGACGTCAATCCAATATAATATTATAATATCATATTATATATAAGAGTGAAAATAGGGGGTGGACAGACAAATTTACCAAAAAATCAATCTGATTGTAATAGTTAATTGGGTTAATTTTGTAATTTAATAATTTAATTATTAGAATTATATTCATAATTCATTTATTAGAAGTTCTTTTCTATTAAAATTAGATAACTATATATATATATATACACACACGATTTAGTTTTTCTAATGTCAAATGCCAAAGTTTATAAATAGTATATTCTCACTTTAATTTTAATAATTTTTTATTTGCTCAAATATTGAATAGGGTTATGTGCTCATTGGCCTAAGAACATAGTTTGATTTTGATTTTAACGAGTTGTTATATTATAGATTTCGGTTTTTGTAGTATTATAGATCAAAGATCATCACATGTGTGAGAAACAGTGACAATTTATAAGTAAAACAAACTTACACAGTTATTAAACATACTGTGATAATTTTGTAATATGTTGTAGATATATTTATTACTTAATTGAGAAAAATTCATTATTTATTAATAAAAGGTTTATTACAAATAAAGTAAGAGTTCATTAATTTATTACTACAAATTTATTTTGTTTTAAGACTCTAAATTCATTAGCAATTCTTTTTATTTTTCTCTTTAAAAAATTGATGCTATTTGATGGTCTATTGCATATGCTTCAATTCCAAAATGGGTCTTTCATATCTAATTTGGTTGTACGGTTACTCCACTTGATAAAAAATATGAATAAACAATAAAACTAATATTAAAAAGTAAGAACAAAATAATTTAATAAAAAATATTAGAAATGAATGCTAAAAAAACGTATAATGGACAAGATAATTTGTATATAATAAATAAATTAATAAACTAAATAATTTGGTATAGTTTTTTTATACATAGTATGATATAAAAATCAAATATAATTAACAACAATTAATATTTAAATTATATGTGACTTAATTATATAATAATTAAAAATAACTAAAATTAAAATCAAATAATAACTAATGATGAATTTAATATCTAATAATTAGGTGTAAAGTATGGTAATGAAAACCAGTACATAAGAAATGACAGAATACGGATGTTGAAGTTTTGATTATTAAGGGGTATATAACCTATTATTTGATGAAAAACAAGAGTAAAGTGGAAAACAATAATAATTAGCTATTAGCTTTAAGGTGAACAGTACTTCTATTAGCCTTTTTTTAAAGGTTATAATCTAAATTTTTATGCAATATTTAAATTTATGGTATAAACTAGATTATAATCTAAATTATAATTTACTTTTGTCAAACATACTTTAATTTTTTTAAAACTTTTATGGGATCTAGTATATTAAATTATTGGGGTCCATGTATTTTTAACATAAATATAGTAATATTCTTTTTTAAAAAGAGTACATTAAAAATTTTATTATAATATTAGAGTAGTTGAATTATATTGGATGTTTATCATTATCTTTATAGCTAAATTTTTTTATGTAAATAGAACTTTATCTCTGTAGCATTTCTATACCTATAAATTGATGTTATAATTAATGAAAACTGACTGTTTCTTTTTTCCTTCTTATTTCTTCTATTTTCTCATATTTTTGCTTTCTCATTCTTTATTTTATAATACGTTATCAACACGATTGCGAAATGTAAAGTATAGAAATTTAATTTCGATTGTATATTTATTTGTGTATTATTTTAGCAACTTTTATTGAATCACAAATTATTCATTCGACCTATAATATTCTTAATTAATGTATCGGTGTCTTGTTTACTTCACAATTTCAATGCATGAATTTTTTTTCCATACGTAACTATACTTCCTATTGACCCAAGTTGATATTTTTTTTTTAAATTAATTATTTGTTATAATATTTTTCTTTATTCTGATAACTTGTTTAATATTTATTACTTTTGTTAATTTCGAATTACTACTTCTATTATACTAACTAAATCAATAGTTTGAGCTGTCTTTGTATGGGAAAAGTGAATTAGATATAAGTTGAATTTTAGACTTGTGTTTATTATTTTCTGTCTTATTATTCTCTTACCAAAAAAAAAAAAGTTTTAATTTTTACAAGGTAATATTATTTGGTTTTTATTTTCTTCTTTCTTCTAAATTAATTTGCTTTTTCTGTCCCTATTATGTTTCCATTTTTTTAATTTTTTGCTGCTTGAACTTTTTTTTTTTGGGTCAATTGTATTATTTGATTTCACCATATATTAGTTCCTGAATAACTTTTATTATAAATTTTAGTTCTTGAAGAACTAATATTATATATTTTTAGAAAAACTTTTAATATAAATTTTAATTCTTGAAAAACTAATATTATATATAGTTTCTGAATAATTAATATTATGTATAATTCCTAGTATTAGGTTTATTCAAAATTTCCTTCTTTGTGACAATTTTTGTTTAAGTCTCAACATAATTCACATATATTTATTATTTTTCTATCTTTTTGTTGTCTTGCGGATGAAATATTTTTTTAATTAATATTGATTTTAGTTTATGAAGAACTTGTATTATAAATTTTAGTTCCTGAAGAACTAGTATTAGTTTTAGTTCTTGAAGAACAAATTAAACAAGTAACTAAGATATAAATTCTTGAAGAATATAATCCTAAGTTCTTGAAAAACTCAGCATCCTGAAATTTAGTATCCCAATTAATATTTTACATTTATGAAGAATTAAATATATTGTCTATAAATATTTAAAAGACATCTACTAATTAACATATTATTATTTTTGTATAAACAATTAGAGGCCCTCTCGTCAATAGTACGAACTACTTTCTACGGCCTTCTTGCCTTCTTTTTATTCCTTTGTATTGATGAGAAGTCTAATATTATGCTAGAACCATGGTGGAAGTTTTTCTAGAGAAAAAAAACATATGAAGGTTTTAGATATTGATTAGAAAAATGAGAGAAATTTAGAAACTCATGATAAGAAAACTCAGAAATGATTACTCCAACTTGCCTACAAACTTAAACGGGTTCTCCTTATATAGGAGAGGATACATACTATGGTGCGAAGACAGCTCATAAAAGTACTAAATAGAATTATTACAAACTGATAATAAAGATAAAGTTTCCAGCTCAGAAAGTAGAAACCGACAAACATAATTATTTTACACTAATAAAAGATGCTTTCCTAGTCTTGTCCTTTTCCTTTGATGGGTTTGTGACTAGGAGAGAGATTCATGTATGCATAGCTGTCATCAGATCCAGAAATCGAAAAGGTGGGACTAAGCTCTCGTGGTTTGGAGGGTCCTGCTTCTGAAGGTCCTGTCAAATTGTGAGAAGACTTTATCGGCATATTAGCTTGTTTGGCATTTTCTAGTTGGTCCTTTAAGGATGTAATGATTCTTAGCAACAATTTGTCTCTGCAGTTCTCTGACTTCTAAAAGGTGACTGTCACAATTTTCCCATATAACATAAGGAAAAGTCTGGTAAACTTCAAATAATGCATAGTGTTCCTACCACTTGAGGAAAATAATAGTATGAACTTCTTTGACTTGGATGTCCAAATTCCAATTGTCATGGAGAGCCTTAAAGAAGAATTATTTCCAAATATCTAAAGGACGAAACCATCTTAGGAACTTGCAGGGATTTTCTGGTAATGTCTAGGCAGCTAACATATTGTACCATCTGAGAGGTCATAATTGAAATGCCATAAAGTATATAGAATATACATACCATAACATATGGAGACTATGCTCTAGGAATAGGCCTTCAGTAGGAATCTTGAATACCTACATGAATGGATATTGGGGATTGAATACTTTAGGGAGGATATATGTCCTGCCATGCTCTCTAATGGCTGAATATTGTGTCATTAGCATTTTCTCTGTTTGTTGCTATTTCGTCATACTTTAGTGAAAGACCAACTGGGAGGGTATTTCTAGTCAATCATTGTGTTAGAATTTCCAGCCATGCAAATTACGGGGACAGACTGAACATATGTTATTAAATGAAAATGCTTATGTTTTTGGAATGGCCTTGATAGTAAATCAGGGATGAGGTTTTTGTTTCCTTTTATATGCTGAACAGAGAAGGAGAACTTTAAGAAACATTCATTCCACCTTAGCAGCTAAGAGTGTGAGACCTATTTTCCTTTGAATTCAAGGATTTTTGGAAAGGAAGAACAGTCCATAAGGACAAGAAAATCATGTCCAATGAGGTGAAATTCAAACTTCTTGATATCATTGTTCATTGCTAAGATTTTCTTGAAAGTACAATGGTAGTGACGTTCAGAGTTTTTGAATCTGCTACTGGCGTAGGCACATATTTGTCTGGTTCCTGCTTTTTAAGGATAGCCCCCTAATATTTATCACTCGCATTCATTTGAATGATCTTTGTCCACTTGTTGGTATGTGTAAAGGTAGAAGATCCGAGCAGATCTCCTTTAGCTTCTTTATAGCTTAGGTTTAAACATCTATCCATGGAGGTGGCTTATTTTTCAATAATTACTGTAAAGGATAAGCACATTGAGTGAACTAATGAATAAAGTTCCTAGCATAGTTAGCCACACCCAGAAATTGGCGAACTTGTTTTACTGAAAAGTCAGTATCAGGAAACTGTAGCAATTCTTAGCCTATATGAGGACAAGGCTAATAAGTGTCATTTTTAAAGGTCATGACAAGAAAGTTTATTTCTTGTATGCCAATATGCATCTTTTTTTCTAACAATATAATCTCATATTGAGCAGTGAGATCCATAAACTTCTATAATAATTGATAATGTGTTGTTTAATCCTTTGAAAAGAAAAGGATGTCATCAATGTAGATCAAAGTAGAAGATAAGATTGACTTATAGATACATGTCATTGCCTTCTAGAATAATGAAGGGGCCACTTTCAATCCAAAAGGAATAACAATCCACTAATAGTGGTAGTTAGGAATGCAGAAGGGTATCTTGTATTTATCTTCAGGATGAATGCCAAGTTGCCAAAAGTTAGATTTGAGGTCGAATTGGGAGAAGATCTTGGCATCTTTGAAAAATGTCATTAAAGACGATATTTTTGGCAAATGAAATTTATCATCTTTGAGAAAATAGTTCAATGGCTTATAATCAATCACAAGCCATTTTTTTCCTCAGACTTGTTTAGATCTCTTATTAACATAAAAGGCTTGATACACCCAATCTGATTTAGTTGGTTCAATCAATCCCTATTGTAATAGTTGTGAACACTTTTGAACAGCTAAGGCTTGTTCTTTTGGATTCATTCCTCGATGAGTAGTCTTGGTTGGATTAATATTTTTATTTTGCTTGACAGGCAAAGAAATGAAGAATTCTAGATGGGTCCACAATGAACTGGAACACTTGAGAACAAAGTCTGTATGACTTTTAATACAACTGTTTTAAATGAGTTGGGCTTTGAGATTATCAAAATGGGCTACCAAAGAGACTGTAAACAAATTTGGTGCAGAGGTATAAGGAAGAAACCACTTTTTTAATCTTAAACCTTAACTTTCAATAGATAAACAAGGAAGTTGGCTGATAACATTAAATCTAATTAAGATATCTTTCTTAGGTAAGGCCGAGCCTAAGACTTGGGTCCAAACATAACAGTTAGGCAAGAATTGGATTTTAATGGATTTGACAGTTATGAGGTCTGTAGAGAAATGATCTCCATCAGTGGCTTTGAAAAGTTAGGTATGAGCTTTCCAGAAGTGGTCTGGAAAGAGTTTTGGATTGACTATGGTTAAGTAAGCACTAGTATCTATGAAAGCAATAGCCTTGATGGGCTTTTCATACTTACTAGTGAAAAGTTAGACTGGACAGGAAGGAACAAGTTGTTTCTTGGATTTGGGGGAAATATTTTCAATGGGATGTAGCAGACCAAGCTCGATCTAAAAACTTTCTTCAATGTCACAGTCACTATCTTCATTTCTGATTCCTATGAAAGAATTAAGAGATAAGTCATCTTCTACAGAGAATAGGGACTTAACATCAGCTTCTTCAAGATCCATATCATATTGATGATGAATCTGTTGAATGAGCTAGATTGCTTGCTTCGGTCTATTAGGACACTGTTTTGCAAAATGTCCTTTTTTACTAAAAAGGTAGTAATGATTTGTCTTCTTGTGCCTTTTCTATTTTCTCCTGAAGAACTTAAATTTCTTCTTTCTGGATGGATGAGGAGAGGAATACTTGTTGAAGTGCTTCTTTTTCTTACAATGCTTGCAACCACAGTCTTTTACTTTGGCACACTTGATTTGAAGATCTGGCTTGTGACATAAGAAATCCATATCTTTTTTATTAGTCAAACGAAGAGCTTCTTTAACCTACTTTCTTGCTACACATAGTTCTTCTAGGACCATAAGTATCTTTTGATAAATCTAAGACAAAGATAAGTCTCAAAGACTGATTCCTTATTTGCGGAAGTACCTAAGAGTTGCATCACTTAACTTTTTTAGTACAGAGGAGATAAACTGTTGCTTCAAATTAACATCTCCAGAGCCCAATTGATAATACCTAGAGCAAAATCTTTGATAATGATTGTCCAGGTCTTTTCTTCTTAAAGAACAACACTTTAGCTAAAAGAACTCCATACGAACTGTTTCAATGAGATCTACAATGCTACCAATGAATTCATTTTCAATATGCCATAAATCATTAATGAGAGAATTAATTTGGTGGAACTACATCTTATTACATTCAGGAATTTCCAATCAACATTCTTTCAAACTTCCAACAAATTTGGTGGTGAGTTCTTGGAGAATTTTAGGGATAGAGACCCTCGCTTGTTGCTTTGTTTCCATCTAAGCTAGAATTTCCAAAAGGCAATTATGTCATTGATGATGTGGAACATCATCCATCGAAAACCATAGACCATTGGCAGGTTTTGATTTATTTTCCTTCAGAGGAGCTATAGGACCAGTAGTCTCATCATCCTCAGATAGCTCTGTAAAAATAAGCTTCTGTAGGATTAGCAACCAAAGAGAAACCAGTAAAAGCTAGTTCAATTTGATCTACTGGGCCTACCATTTTTATAGATGGAACTGTGGTAGTAGATTCAACAGTACTGGCATTAGAAGAAATGGTCTCAAGTAGAGAAAGACTTACATGTCAAAACCCCTTTTAATCCTTTTGCCTTTACCAGCACTTTATCCTTACTAGAAACCACTGTATCTTTTACTCCTATCAATCCCAATGTTGACCCAATCCTTCTTCAACATGAAAATTTTTAGAAAATGCTTCAAGCCCAACTTTATAAGCATAAACACCGAAGAAGAAGCAAACTACTTCTGCTCCTCCACCTGTCCAATCCACCATACCACTACCTCATCCTCAATACCTCCTTATAGACATGGAAAGGAACCTAAATCCCAACCTCCTAGCCATTTTTCCTCAGATTATCAAGATCCTTTTCAATATATGGCCCAAGAACCTTCTCAATCTAGATCATATATTTCTACCCAAAACCATTTTAATATAACTTCAGATGATGTGCAAGATACCTCAGACATCACTAGTAAGAATTATTTGTCATAGACACTAGATGCTGAAATACATTTGGATGCTATGGGTCTTGAAAACACAATCAAAAAAGAAAATCAAGAATCCCAAGAAAATCGGCTAAGAATATGATTTTTCTTCATCATCATCTTCATGAAGGATTGAAACTTGAGTATTTAAAAGTTAAAGATCTATTAATTCTTTGGAAAATTTTGAAAGAAAGATATGACCACATAAATCGCTCATCCTTCTAAAGGCTCATTATGAATGGATGCATTTACGATTGCAAGATTTCAAAACTATAAGTGAATATAATTCTACAATTTTTAGAATTAGCTCTAAATTGAAATTGTGTGGAGAAAATATTACTGATCATGATATGTTAAAGAAGACATTTACTACTTTTCATTCCTCAAATATACTCCTACAGTAGTAATATCGAGAAAAAGATTTTAACAAATATTCTCTATTTATTCTTCATTTATTGTTCTTTATTTTATATAAAAAAAGTAATTTTTTAAAAAACAGACCCACAATTTACAATGTAAATCCGCCTAAAAAAATAATCCTCTCTGCCTAAACACCATCACATTCTCCTTCCTTATCTCCTTATACCTCTTACAAGAAACAACATCTTGCAAACCCTAAAAGCCTTCATCTCTCTCAAACAATCCCAGATTCTATGTTTAGAAGACTGAAAAATTTTATCTCCCCAATATTAGAGATCATGCCCACACTGTTCAAGCCACTGCTGGATATTTATAGTCATAGTGTTATCCCAATTCTTGATGACAACATCTTTATAACCTGCCTCTCTAAGCCATTCATTCTTAAATCTAAAGAGTTTTTGCCTCACTTTATATATAGTCTTCTAAACTTGTAAGAAAATAGGCAAATGGTTAGAGCATAGCTGCATGCATATGAAACACCTTTACCTCAGGAAATTGCATGTACCAACTATCTATTGCAAGAGCTTGATCCAGACGCTCCTAAACCTATGAATCTATCCCATATCCTCTTTCCTAGGTGAATCGATTACCTAAGTAACCCAAATCCACCAAATCACAATCAGTAATAGTATATTGAAAACCTTGATAGAGCTAATTTGGATGGGAAACTCTCCCAACCTTTTAAGAACTAGAGAGAAGATTATTGAAGTTGCCTAAAACAACCCAAGGCAGAGAAGATCCATTGGCCAAAGAATAGAGGAGATCCAATGACTCTGAACGACGATTCCTTTTCGAGAACCCTTAAAAGCCTATCATCCTCTATCTATCGAGCTCCAGCATAACAACTTCAACATTAATGAAATTAGGAGATAAACCCACAATGTTAACCATATCTCTGTTCTTCTAAAGCAAAGCCAACCCGCCTCTATGGCCTTGTCTATCCACT
The DNA here is from genome assembly GCA_949630135.1 of Balakata baccata. Classification (NCBI taxonomy): domain Eukaryota; kingdom Viridiplantae; phylum Streptophyta; class Magnoliopsida; order Malpighiales; family Euphorbiaceae; genus Balakata; species Balakata baccata. Next base: position 12,890 of record CATIWF010102214.1, on the reverse strand, counting down.
AGGAAAAAACCCTCAAAACACAAAGTATTCTTCAATTCTACAATTCTATTAGATAATGACAACAAATTATATCATCGACCAGGGTTCAAATTACAACACGGACCAAATACGTGTGAGAGGTAAGTGATAATTTTGTAAAGAAAACAAACTTATACAGATTTATTTATTGATATATATTAATTAATTTATTAGTAAAAAGTTCATTAGTTTATTGATAAATGTTCATTTTATTTTAAAACAAAATCAACAATTATTTTGTGAGTTTTTTTTTTTTGCATTTTCATATGCTATTTGTCTTGATTTGTTATTTTTTCTGTGCATTTTATCTCGATTTTTTGTTATGTTTTGAATTTTTTTGAAGAGAATTCAATGAATTCATATCTACAAATGAAAATACAAAAAAATATCAATTAAATTAAGTACACAGAGAAAACTAATGAACTTGTGATTATATAAAAATTGAATCTTTATTAATAAACTAATGAACCTTTTCAGTTTATTTGTTATGAACATTCTCATTAAACTAATGAACATTTACTTTATTCATAATGAACTTTTTTTAATGAGCTAATGAACATTTTTTAATAAACTAATGAACTTTTAGTTCATTCATAATGAATTTTTTCAATTTATTGGCAATGAATCTTCTCAATAAACTAATAAAACTTTACATTATTTATAATGAATATTTTCAATGACTTAATGAACTTTTTTAATTTATTGGCAATGAATCTTCTCAATAAACTAATAAAACTTTACATTATTCATAATTAACATTTTTTAATGAATTAATGAACCTTTTCAATTTATTGGCAATGAATCTTTTCAATAAACTAATGAAACTTTACGTTATTCATAATGAATATTTTTTATGACATAATGAACCATTTCTAATGACGTAATGAACTTTTTCAATAAACTAATGAACATTTAGTTCATTCGTAATGAATCTTTTCAGTTTATTCGTAATGAATCTTCTCAATAAACTAATAAATCTTTTTAATGAACTAATGAACATTTTTCAATAAACTAATAAACTTTTATTTAATGACAAATGATGAATATTTAAAAAAATGCTATCATGTGATTGATAGTTATGTAAATTTGATTTATTTATAAAATTGCTGCCGTCTTTTATACGTATAATTAATCTTGGTCTATAATACTATATGGACCGAGATCCTGCATATAACAATTAGATAACGATAGTGTTTCACTAACAAATACTAAACTAGGCCGCTTAGTTAGGACTAGGTCCTTTAAAACTTGAATTGCCTGTGGGTTCCTCACCCCATGACAATTCCATGCGAAAGTACTTATAGGGCTCGGTGGGCCTGAAAACCAAGACCCACTGCTAATTCGTTTTTTGGTTCAGAGTTTGACTCAACAGCTGGGCTTGGATTGGGTTCAACCTCACTTGGATTATGGATTGCAACATTATTATTGCCCATGCTCTCCATCTTCTCATCAAAATGTATGCGTTTTGAATCCACAACTATTACACCAACAATTCCTTCATTAATCACAACTTACATCCCACTTGTCATCATCAACTGAGGATTAGTTCTGATTTTGTTACAACTGCCTCCACCACTCGCTATGTGACCTTTAACTGCGTTGTGTTGCTTCATCGTAACTGCATTGACAACTGCTATTAAATTGTCATTCCTCTCATCACCATCATCAACCACCACCGAAACTAAATTATGTAGCCATCGCTCGCTATCAATTACTTGTTTCGTTCTTGTTTGTGCACGCAACCAATCTCCATAGAGGAATTCTGGCCGATCCCCTTTAACATCATATAGCTTCTCAGAAAACTTGTCAGAATGCCCAATTATCCCACAATAGTAGCAAAAGTTAAGGACATTTTCATATTTGAACTAGACCCAAAAACTAGTTATTAGAAAACTATGAGAGAATTGTTAATTCAATATACAAATAAAAAGACAAGATAATGATAACAAATCTGAAACCTGTGTTCTACACAGTGTCTTTAAGATAAATTTGGCTCATATCGCCGGTATTTATGATAACTATCGTTTGTCTCCCAAAATACAATAGATAGATATTGAACATACAATATCCATTTACAGCGAACTAAGTATATGTTACTCTCTCTATCACTTGAGAAGAAGAAGATTTCCCCAAAGAGACTTAAAAGAAAATCCAAAACAACTCTAACAAGAGACAAAAACTCCTATTTACACTAGATGAAGGAGACATTGGATTAATTGTGATTAATCTCTTTAAAGGATACCAATAATGCTTTTGTAGTATTCAAATAATTGTGAATTCAATTTTTGAAATATTAGAAAATGAAATTCCAGAAAAGACAAAAAACTCAAAAGACAAATCTGGAAAACAGGGCGTGTCAAAAGCACATTCGTGTACACAGATTCGCACCTACACATTGGTCTATCTCGAATCATAGATTTGCACCCTTTTGCACTTGAGCACAAAAGAGAAAGCCTCATATGCTTCTTTCTTACGTATGTAAAAATGCATCTTACCTATGTAAGAATGCATCTTACTATATAGACACAAATCCAATTTTACATTTTTAGTGATGTGGGACAATTTTCATTCACTTTTCCTTTTTATATCTTTTTAGCAAGGAGCTTACTTTGAGTTTCAATTTCTATTCACACATTCTCCATTTTGAGCATATGAATATATTAATTCATAATTTTCATGTCAAGAAACACATATCCGAGTCTTTCTCCCAAAATCGTGTGTGTGTGACCCATCCGAATTACCCTCTCAAAATGGTTTATAATCACAATTTTTTCAACACTAGTCACCTCCGGCCTTCTTTGTTCTCATCTTCCTTTTGATAAGAACTTGAACATCAAGCTTTACTCTTACTCCCATTATAGGTCATCAGAGCCTAGAAAAAATTATTCTGATTATTATCAACAAACTTTCCGATGTACTCACCAATCATATGACTAATACTTATGGGGAGGTCATGCACTAGAACCCATATTTGCATGTGAAACAGGGGAGCTTGTGTTTGTTGTTCGTTCACTTCCAATCGTTTGATCAGTAGCACATGTTGATTAAAAGACTAAGGGCCTCCTTTGATGACCCGTTGGGAATCCAATTCATGGAAGAACTTAAATAAGAATAAATTTGGATTCAAATTCCTTATGCACACTCCCTTCACCGGTCTCCAGAGAGATGCCATCATGTTTCGCATAGAAACAAAGTTAATTGACTTCTCTATTAAGAAGTGACCAACCATACAGAACTTGAAGTTAATCTGTTCTTGATCTTCAGCCGAATCTTCCACAACTAATCCACCATTTCCTCTTCTTCAATAGACATATTTGCACATTTGTTCGCTAAGTCAGCATCCATATCCACGTGATCAGCAGCCATAGTGATAAGAGAAACTAGAACTTAAACTATAGCACTTGTCAGAATTAACAAGACATACAAACTTGCCAGATAAACGACAAGACATAAAACATTTTTTTAATCTTAATTCTCTTTTCAATTTTTATTATTCACGTAGCCCATACGGTGCATGTACCCAGTACGCAACAAATCACGAGATTTTGTTGCCGTTTTTGACAAGCCACAAAATAATCGCCAACCTGAATTCGTATAGAGATTGGTGTTAATGATTTCCCTGTCCGATTCTCTGTTTGGTAGGCCAGAAAAAAAGGAAAATGAAAACGAAATCGTCGAAACAAGAAAAGAAAAGGTTTGTTTTTTTTTTTGGTGTATTCGACGACGGTCTTGTTGGATTTAGACAATGGCAATGACCCCTTGGCCTTGATATGATCTAACTTGAGCTTTTCTGATATGCTATCTATCTCCATCAAATTTGAAGAATTTATACTAATTTCACTAAACCCTCAAATTGATGAAATTAAGGTGAAATTGATCTAGGAATGATGAGGGAAGAGTTGAATATACTTTGAATTATTAGAAATACAAACTTTTATGGCTTAAACTCAAGAATTTATTAGTAAACATGTGATGTTGGGGCTACTCAAGTGGTAAATAAATCGAGAAAATTTTAGTTAGTTAAGAAAAATAGTTAACTCAAGGTGTATGAGCCATGGTTGCTACCTTGATTTGATGAAATTAATTAAGCAACCTTAAAACAAATTCTAGGCAGCTTGAACATAAAGTTTACATTCTCTATAGAGAAGAATTAGGGCTGCCCCATGATGAAATAATTGGAGAAAAATTATTGTATAAGAATAAATCAAGTTTAATGAAAGGTGAACAGGGACAACCCTAAATAACCTTGAATTTGACCAGCCCCTATGAGGTTAAGGTGTATTAAAAGTAAAAATAAATTGGAAGAAAATAGGTCTCTAATAGAATAGGGAATGATTGGAAATCATGTGTAATTTAATTGCATAGATGACACCTTAAAATATAAATATTAAATGAATTATATTTGAACGAATCTAGAAGTGTGAACAGGTGAAGGAGATAGTAATTTACAAAGAAAGGGAAAGGAGAAAAACCAAATTAAGCCAAATAAACGAATATAGTCTAGAATGTAGAGTGAGATTTGGGCATACTTTTTAACTACTTAATGTTTGGGGTTTTTTTTTTCTTTTTATGAATCAAATAAGGAAATGTTATTGTAGTTGAATTTGATTGGTGGGACTGCCTAATTAAACTGTGTGTCACATATATGTGTAGGGATTATGATAATTAGATGACATGGTATAATATGTTAAATTACTTAAATTGAGATTAGGGATTAATAAATTAAAGAATGATCACTATTGTGAATTATCGTATGTGTTTAAATATGACAAATAAATAAGTTTAGGTGGATAAAAGAAATACCCTAATAGCTAGAAAATTAATTCAAAATGATATTATGTTATGAATGACCTAAAATGAGATAAAAATATGTCGGGTGTATTTCCAGTAGGGAGGCAATCTCTCTACTGAATGAGGCAAGGTATAAATTTTAAAGATATACCAAAAAAAAAAAACAGTTATTAGAGCCATTTCTAAAGTCAAGTCTGAGCATTTTTCTGACAAATGAATTTATTGTATTTTATTTTACTTTATTTTATAATTCATTTATTAGAGTTAATTTGTTATGAATGAATATTTGATTGTCAGGTGAATGATTTGATATTTTATCAGATCTAAAATGCATTAAAAATTGTATATTGATAATAGCTCTTCTAAATAGGTGTTTTGGAAAAGTTTATAAAACAATAGACACATATTGAATTTTAAATAAATTTCTAGAGTTACTAGCCAACAAAAGAAATTAATAAAAACTAAATTAAATGGTAAAATAAATATTTATCACTTAGAAATCACAACGTAGTAATTAATTCAGATAAAATAAATCAGAATATGACATATAATATCATCTAACTCTGCTGTTATACAGTTGGATAAGATTGTATTATATTTAGTAATATCTAAGACAAGTTTAGGCGATTCTGGTATAGAAAGGTTATGAAATGAATAATCTACCATATGTATACGCATCGAGTATATGCTGCAATGCTATATTATGAACTCCTTGGTAGCCATGAACTATGTTCATGAGATGAATAAATGCTTGAGTACAATATGTTCATAAAATTGTAATAGATTTGTTAATATAGTTGGTTGGAATGTTGTCAATCGAAGCATATACATGATATATAAATGTGATATATGAAATCTTAAATGATCATGCTTTTGATTAACAATCAAAAAGGGATTTGGGAGAACAATGACATCTTGCAAAGATATCGAAAAGAATGAATATGATAAACTCAAAATATGTGGGAGAGTTATTTTGAGCTAGCATGGACAAGTGTTTGTTTTATGATGAAAAAAAAAAAAGTAATTCTATAGTGTACCCGGTGTAATTTACACCGGGTGTTTTAAAATCATTGGATTATACACTTTTAATCTCATCCGTTGATAATTAATTGTTGAAATTAAAAGTTGATGATCTAATGGTTGTAAGATATCAAGTGTAATTTATACTGGGTGTACCATAGAAGCCTTCAAAAAAATACATATTTTGTATGATTCTATTTTTACTTGTATGATTAAAACGGAAATGAATTTGTACATATGAAATAGATGAGAGAGATTTTTATATAGTTAAAATCTGAAGTAGGTAGTTTGGATTTCAATAATAAAAAAAAATTGATGTGGGCCGAATACTTGAGTACCCTAAAGTATAGTTGTACAAAAATTAACTAAACTAACTCAATTAAATTTAAACTGAAAAATAATGGTTTAGATGATTTTATGAATGTTTGTGGTTGTAAAATTTTTATAAACTGATTTTCTTTTTTAGTTTTGAATTAAGAAAATATAAATCCAATAAAACCAAACAGACCAATAACATAATGTCTCTTTTAAAATATATATACACATATACACGATACATTAATATTAATAATTTTTAGTTTTCTAAAATTAAAAACTTTTTAATTATTTGTACTTTTAAACATACTTTTTTTTAAATATATATTGAGAAACATTATAACTCTTAACCTTAGCATCTTTTTATTGTGTAATCTTCTTTTTAATAATAGTTCATGAAAAGTTTTTTTTTCATCATCTTTTATATCAATAAAGTGAATATTAATTAATTCTATTTTTCATATGCTTTTTGTTTGTATTTATTAATTATTTTGTTCGTTCTAATTACATGAGTTTTTTTATTTTATAAATAAATTAATTAATGAAAAGAGAAATAATATTGAAAAATCAATTTATCAATTGTAATTTAGTGATTTACTGTTTTTTTTAACTTTGTCCTTCGTTAATTCATCAAATCGACTAAACCAAACCAAATTCAAATTGCATTGATTTGGATATTTTAAGTAGTGATTGGTTTGGTTAAATATTGAAATATTTAAAAATCGACTTTATTAGTTTGGTTATAAATTTTTGGTCTAAATCGACTAAACCAAACCATGAACACCCCCTACCCTAAAGCCATCTTTGATCGAAATGTACTAATGGTATATGAATGTAAAATGAAGTGATGGTGAAATTGGACTACTTATATCTTTTGGTAAGTTGCTTATGGTGCTAAGGGAAAAGGGTTAACTTGAGCCATAATTAGCAAGTGTGTGACAATAATGCATGGATTAGTTATATATAAACAAAGGTCATGTATACAAAAAGAATAGGTAATAGAATGATATTCTTAAATTATTGATTTTAGATTCCAATATTTCTCTTTGGTATATCTCATAATAGAAATTGGAATCTTATTTTAAAGTTTGATGTGATTCATAAATAGGAGAAATATAATTCAAAAATTAATTTTCATAATGACTCTTATTTTTAATAGATTATATTTTCTATGTAAATGAATTAGTAATTATTATTTTTTAAATCTATGCTTCATGTTTCATTCTTTTTAAACTATTTTTTCATATATATTTTTAAAAATCTGAAAAAATTCTTATTTATATTATTTAAAATTTATAATAATTATAATAAAATACTGCAAATAATAATTTTTAAAATTATGTATTTTACACACCAATAGAATGTCAACATTGATTCATATATTATTGGAAAAAGCCAGTAAATAAATGATGGTACATTAATGTAAATTTGAAATTGATTAGATGAATTAAGAGGGCTCAAACTATTAAAATATTTTGTTTCAATTTTTGCTGATCTTGGAATAAATCATCAAATAAAAAAAATTATGTACTATTATTCTACCAAATTCACTAAAATTGAAACATAATGTTGAGCCATAATTGAACAAATTCAACAATAAAAAAATTTATATTTCAGTTTTTGTTGATTAGGAATAAAAAAAAATTATATTTTCAATTATTATTTCATACCTTGAACAATGTAGTGCAATATATTATTTTTAATTGAAAAGTATAAAAAATTAAATAAAAAATCGTTGAGTATAAAATAATTAAATGGAAATATAAAAATAATTCACAATTAATTGTTTTGTAAAAGTAATAAGTGCAATATATTTTGGAACACGAAAAAAAAAAGGAAAATAGACTATTTCATCACGATAGATGGAATGTTTATAATATTGGAAAAATTTTAAAATTATTTGAGTTGAGAAATATAAATTTTATTAACTTTTTTATTTAATTTTAATTCATAATTTTACTGTTTACAAAATAAATTTGATGTATAAAATTTAAAATTATCAGTATATTTTTATAACTGTTGAAATGGAGAAAGATTAAATGAATTTACAATTTTGATAAATCTAAAATAAAAAATTCAGTAATTTATATAATTATTTGTTCTTTTTATTCTTTTAATATTTCATGGCATTGATTTTATTTTTTTTAGAGAAATTATTTCATAATATTTATCTTAAAAGAGGTTGTGTGGATCAATATAAAAAATTTTATTATTTAGATCTACAAGATGTTTTATTGAAGAAAAAAAAAAAGAAAATGAATCCAAATATCACAAAAAAAAGGGTAATAGAATTCCTAAAATATTGAGTAATTAGAATTATGTTCTTAAAGAAAATAAAGACCAAACATAAATTTAGAATAGAAATCTCATTTCTATTCCAAAATTTGACATATCAAACATGCTCTAAACGAATTATCCAGATAATTCAACGCCTTAAAAGGGTAGTATCTAATTATTTCATCAATTAGTTTTAAGTAAGATATAGTTGGGCAAATATAAAATAAATAACCAAATAACTAAATGGATTGAGTTTACTTTATTTACTAAGTAATAGATGCGTTGTGTCTTGGTTAATTGATTATGAAATTCTTATTTTTATAAAGATTAAAATAAAAAATTTTCAACTAGGTTTAATAAAATAAATCGAAATTTAGCTTAGTTAATGGCTTAATGCAGTTAAGTTAACAATTTTGATTCAATTGTGGTGTTGATTCATATTATTTTTCAAGATATAATTGGTTATATACTGATATTGCTATTAAGCTAAATACAAAGGTAACGACAAATATTGATGGTGATGTATCAGAGAGCCAAGAAATCTACATATTATTTTTGGTAAGGAAAAGCTCAATAAGAGTTGTTTCCAAACGAAGGGAGTAGAGAATTTGATCTATTGTCTTAGAAAGGTGGATATGGACTAAGAGATCTATTAGTATTACCTTTTGTTTGGGATTTCTTTCCTATCTTTGATAAAGAATTAATGATAAATTCCTCTTATTCAAGTAAATAATAATAATAATAATAATAATAATAATAATAATAATAATAATAATAATAAGTTTAAAGATGAGTATAATGACCTATGAGGTAGGGGGGGTGTTGTGAGAGAAGTTGGTTTTGGTAAAAGGTTTGTGTACAAATTATTTTCATTTTCCATCTTATTATTTGAATTTTATTTTTAATAGGAATAATATTTAATTCTTAATATAATTATTTATAATTTGATATAAATTCAAATACTGCAGTTGATTATTTTTATATTATTGGACACATAGTGCCAACATATTATTATTACAGCTTGGAATCATATTTTGTTTGTTAGGCTGCAAAAGCAGTAGTATCCTATCGTATTTTGTTTTGTTAGGCTATAAAAACAGTTGAGATTGTAAGAGTAGTTATATCTTACTAAATTTTATTCTGTTAGGCTGCAAAAGCAGTTGAGACTGCAAAAGCGATTGTATTTCATTATATTTTGTTTTGTTAGGCTGCAAAAACAGTCGAGATTACAAAAATATTTATGTTCTATCATATTTTGTTCCATTATGTTGCAAAAGCAATCAAGACTGTAAGAGCAATTGTATCCCATCATATTTTATTTTATTAGGTTGTGAAAGCAGTCATGACTGCAAAAATAGTCGAATTCCATTATATTATGTTATGATATGTTGTAGAAGTAGTTGATAAGATAAGAGCAGTTGTATTCCTATATTGTTTTATATTTTGGTTTAAGGTATTATGGAAATAATATTAAATTAAAATTAATATAAATTAACTTCAGAATAATTATCTGCTATAAATAAAATAATTGTTATTGCCAATAAGTTTTCTTTACAAATATTGCATTTGTTTATAACTCTGGTATTTCATATACCTGTTTATGTTTAAATTACTGCAATGTATTATTTTAAAAATTTCTTTGTTAAAAAGCATGCACTATTAAATAATATGATCAGTACATAAGTTTTTTAGTCTTATGTATAGATAAAAACAAGAGAGAGAGAGAAAGAAGAAGAGTAGGAGCACCGTACATAGTTATTTTTGATAGCTTGAAATATTTTTGTAAATTGATGTGATTAAGATGAAGTTTGAATGTTGAAATTATATTTTGACAACAGGTTTTCAAAAGATATATATTGAGGAAATTCTTTAAAACAAATGGTATTATGCACAAATTAATTGTATAAGTTAATAAAACTAGATAAATTGATAAGAACATTGAGCATCATTTAGGACACCACACAATAAGCACTAGATGTATATCGAAATAGGTCGCATACCATTGTTTAACTCTTCTATTATACGATGATAAGGTAAGAGGGTATTACATTTGGTGGCTTAATAATAACAAATGTACATAATCTAATCTCGTCACTTAAGCTTCCATATGCCCTAAGATATCTTTATTCATATAGTGCATTTAAGAAATCATAAATGTAGAAGGATATCAATAAATGTACAGCTAGATACCTAACGTGTCGGTAAGCAAAAGTAGACAAGTCACATAGAAATGCAATCTTGTAATATAAAAAACCAAGTGTTCCAATTGTTCAAAACCAAATGATTAGATAAATTTGGAGAACAAAATTTAGTTTAGGGGCAGAGAATTGCAACCTCCACTAATTTAAATTTTAAGTTGCGAGCATTACAATAATATATATGCCGGAGTTTAAATTCAAATAAAAAAATGAGAAATATTATAGGAAATTTGGCATTTAATAGAAAGAGATTATAACTTAATTAGAAATTTAATTGAACCAATTTTATACAATATATAGAAGGACTATTAATAGAAGAAATTAGTAGAGTAGGTAAATGGGGGGAAACCATTTAGTCGAGTGATTAAATGAAAAAATAAAAATATCTATAGACCAAATTTTTTTTTTTTTAAAAAAGAAAAGATTTATGGTAAATTTATGAGAATAGAAAATAATAGTGATTTAATTAAAGGATAATTATCAAAAATAAACTGAATTTTTAATGTTGTATTAAAATTAAATTTTATTTTTTGCTTTTTCATTTAAATATATAAATTTTTAAAATTTTATCAATTTGTAAATTCCGGATGAAACTCGGCCGATATGACATAAAATTCAAATTAGATTAAAATGGATGTGCTGACTAGAAAGTTACGTCATTTTAGAAACTTTAAAACGCTCTAATTTTTATTTTTCCTAAAATTTTAAAAGCTAAATCTTTTTTTAAATTTAAAAAACAATATATATAAATGTCATGCTTAGTATTTATCTAGTTAGCAGAGCAAGAGAAACAAAAATTTTACTATAAGTATAATTTCACCAGAAAGATTTAGGTTTTAAAATTTTAGAAAAAACAAAAACGATAGTATTATAAAAGTTTTTAAAATGACTCAGCTTTGTATTCAGCATAACCTTTTTAATTTCGTCAGAATTTTATGTCGTGCTAACAGAATTTTACTGAAATTCTTAAATTAACAAAATTTTAAAAATTTGTATATTTAAATGAAAAAATAGAAAGAACAATTTAATTTTAATACAATATAAAAAATTCAGTTTATTTTTGGTAATTATCCCTTTAATTAATTGCAAAATATGCCAAAATTAGTTAAATCAATTAACATTAATATTTTAGTTAAACAATGGATGATGGGATTAAGTTAATTAACTGAATAATTAATTTTAATTAAGGTATAAAAGGTCAAAAGTGGGGTCATTCCATCATCTTCCACCACTTTCTCCAACCTTCTATAAACATCTCTACTAATGCCTATTTTTTTTGGGGGCTTTTTACCTAAATAAATTGAAAAACAATATTTATAAAAGAGTGTTGTATGCAAACAAATTTTTCTATATGTGTCATTTTAGTCCACATATTACAAGTTGGTATGTAGGTACCACAAAATTGTTAGTTAAAATAGCGGCTTTGGATGGACCGGTTTCTGACTGTAAATCGTTGGTTAGACCAGCGATTTTTGACTGTAAATTGCTACTTACAGTAGCAATGTACGACATGTAACTCCTGCATAGCCAGACCTATATTGTTGGCTATTGTATAAGCTATCCAAAATTTTGATAGTGATTTTGGGTAACAGACCCATTTACTCTCTCATCTGCTTCAAACTCTCAACCCCTTCAAACGCCCAAGCAACTCAAAATCAAATTCTCCCTCAAGTAAAAGCCCAGCCATTATGTTCTCAAGCACTAGTCACCCAAGTATGTTTGTTTTTTTTTTTTTTAAATTTTTTGTTATTTATTTATTTATTATCTACTGTTTTTTTTTTTTGCAATTTTAATTTTTTTACAAAATTTTCATTTTGTTTATGGGTTATTATTTGTTATTTGCTAATTTAAATTTTTATTGTTACTAATTTATTTTTGTTTTTGTAGTTTCTTGTTTGCTAATTTGGAAAATTTTCATTAGAATATTTGTTTATTGCAATTTTATTTATTTTGGTAATTTTTTATTATGTTTTTATTATTTTAGTTGCTAAATTTTATTGCAATTTTGATTTTTTATTTGCCATTTTTTATTGGAATTTTATTTGTTTGTTGATTTTTTTTCTTCAAAATTCTTTGCTGATTTTTTTATAATTTTATTTTTTTTTGCAGATTTTTTATTGCAATTTTAATTTTTGTTGAATTTTTATTATAATGTTATATATGCATTAATATTTTTTGTATAAATAATAATAAATTTTAATATATGCATTTATTTTTATTGCAATTTTATTTTTTTTATTTGCTGATTTTTTTATTGTAAATTTATTTATT
>CATIWF010102213.1:0-51486 GCA_949630135.1 Balakata baccata | reverse complement strand
TTCAAAACTGTCCATTCCATGCAAAGGTTATTTAATTTGTCATATCTCAAACTCAATTTAATTTTTGCACCTATCAATTCTCCCTAAAGTAATGGACGCCCATGAAGGCAAAATTAACTGAGGTTTTCTTTTTTCTCCTTTTTTTTTCTAAGAAAAAAAAAATTTATCAATAATAATTCTCAATATCATGAATTACAGGTTCCAGGTCCACCGGAAAGGAGATGTTTCTGTTAATAATCTTAATATAATTGTTTATGATTCTCCTTCAAAAAATAACAACAGTGCAGCTTGAGTTTGTCAACAGAACAGTTTGTCTTAAGGTAAGGTTTTCAGAATTAGAGTTTAACGGTTGTAAGTCTCATTTTTCCATATATGCATCTATTCTAAAATTAATTGAAATTAGTGTTAAAGAAAATCACACAGAAAGTTTAAGGGATAGAAGAAGAACTTATAATTGTAATGCAATTAACTTTAAATTGGTTTATGGTGAATCTACAATTATTTCTAACTCTATAAAATTATAATAATTAGTGCAATTAATAAATTCTCTAAATAAATTGCAAATATATATATATAAGTGGAAATATGGAGGGACATGCAAATTCACCAAAAAAATCAACATGATTGTGTTAGTTAATTGAATTAATTTTATCATTTAATAATTGAATTTATTAATAAATAATATTAATAATTAATTAATTAGAAGTCTAATTCTATTAGTACTAATGATGAAATAAATATCAAAGAATTTTAATTAACTATCAATTGTTGAAATAAAAATTAACCGTACAAATTTAAGGTAATTATTGAATAAAAAACAACTATCAATAGTGTTGAACTTTAGTACTAAATACAATATATCAAAATAATAACATTTATTATATGCATTGTCATTAACAACTTTACCGGATAGATAAATTTACCAAAAAATCAATATAATTGTATCAGTTAATTAAGTTAATTTTATTATTAATAATTTAATTTATTAGTAAATAATATTAATAATTTATTAATTAGAAATTTAATGCTATTAGGACTAGGTAACTATATTATATATATATATATATATATAAAATCTAATAACTAATATTAAAAAGAAAAAAATATTAGAAAAGTACAGTAAAAAAAATAACGATAGCATATTGTTATTCAAAATATAACATCAATAGTTTTTTACTGACATATTTAATTTATATAATAGTAAGTTTAAACTAAATTACAACTATACATGTAATGTATAATATGAATTTCAAAATACTTTGTATATAATATAATTTATTTTTATATAAAATATAATTAACAATTATTAATATTTAAATTAAATGTGACTTAGTTATTTAAATTAACAACCATCAATTGCTGGACAAGATTATAATTATTATTTATTTAATAATGATAAATTCAATTATTAAAAATCATGTGCATCGCAAGTGAATAATTGAGAATATGAGGAATAAACAAAATGATTGTAAACTACTTATTACATCTATTTTATATAAAAACCAAATAATAATTAATAACGAGTTTAATATCTAATAATCACGTGTGAGACACGTTAATTAAAAACTAAAACTATACATAAAAGTAGGAATGAGAGACATATAAATTTACCAAAAAGCTAACCTCATTATATTAGTTAATTATGTTAATTTTGTTATTTAATAATTTAATTTATTAGTAAATAGTATTAATAATTTATTAATTAGAAGTCAAATTCTGTTAGGACTAAGAAACCATATTTTATATATGAAAAAAAGATAACTAATATTAAAAAGAAAAAAAATTATTAAATAAAAAAATATTAGGAATGCATTGTAAAATAATACAATGGACAAGATAATATAGTAAATAAATTAACAACCATAATGGCCAGATAATTTGGCGTAGATTTTTTATATATAATATGATATAATAATTAAATATAATTAACAACCATTAATATTTAAATTAAATGTGACTTAATTACATAATATTAAGAAGTAACCAAAATTAATTTAGTATTATATAAAAATCAAATGATGATTAATGACAAGTTTCATATATAATAATCATGTGCAAGACATGTTGACGTGATTTTTTATATATAGTATGATATAAAATCAAATATAAAAATATAGTGAATCAAGATGATGATGATGATTATTATTATTATTAAATTCAATTATTAAAAATAAGATGCATCACATATGGATTATTAGGAATAGGAGACATATAAAATGATAGTAAATAAGTTAATAATTGATAAATTAATAATTTAATAGAATTTATGATAAACATACACTTTTTATAATTTACTATAAATAAAATATTATAATAAAATAAAATAAATTAATAAAAAAATAAAAAAAATTATATTAAAATCAAATAGCAATTAATCACGATTTTAATAAAATACATTAATAAAAAATTAGAATATATATAAAAGTTACAAAACCATTTGTTGAAAACCTACACATATTTAATTAGATACGCCAAGAATTAATGATCGTTGTGTGAAAGTCAGCCGGTTGGGTGTGATCACATCATCAAATATGATCGGTTTCTAGTTAGATTAATTATATTAATAAATTAATTATATTTTATTAATTCATTCGTTAATCGACTTCTGTAAAAATAAAAAAATATATATATTTTATTAATTCATTCATTAATCTAGTTGTGTAAAATTTCGAGATCGTGTATATAAGGTTAACCAGAAAGATCTCAATTGAAAGTGGACCCAATTTATTGATTTCTGGCCCTAAATTATCGGGCATACATAAATCTTGCGGCCGATTTTAGTTCTGTCACTATCACGTGCACACAGTACTCCTAATTATAGTAATTACACTATATGAGAAAAATTCTTAATAATGTAAAATATATATTTAATTATTTTATTTACAACATGAATATAATAATTAATAAATTTATATATTGTTAGATTTGTATAATAAACTAAGTCGACGTAAAAGATTTCTCTATTCACTAGTTACTACAAGCATATAAATATCAATAGATAGTAATATATATTTATATGCATGCTTTGGCCAAATGTGAAGCTGATTCAAATTTTTGAATTTTTTATTTGGAAAGTTTAGGAAGTCTAAAACCTCCACTCATTTAATTTTCCTTAATGCTTGATAAAGCCAATTAATTAATCGAATATAATTATCTTAAATTAAATACTAATTTGTTTCAAATCAATAAATTTTAACCTACTGATACCGATCTTATAATAATTTAGACAGTAAGATTTCAAATTTAAATTTTTGTTATAACTTTCGCATTAAAAAAGCGGTAGATGCAGTAGATTGTTTAGAGAGACATTAACTTGTGTTAACGATATCACAATTGCACAAAACTCAATTCATTTTATTACTGCCTTTGCTTTTAAAAGAAACCTTACTCTTACTTTAATATAAACTTATAAAAACTTAATTAATAGAGTACAAATTATATATTTTTTTCTAATATATTTCTACATTAAGTAGATACATATTTAAAATTATTGAATCATAATTCATATTTATTCACAATAAAACTAATTAAATAGGAACTAAAAAAATCAATTATATTTTAAATATAAAAATTAGCTATAATTTGGAATAGATAAAAATGAAGATTGAGCCTAATATATAGATATGGCGTATTCAAAATTCTCCGTTTCAAAATCCATAAAATAAATTTTTATTGAATTTAAATGTGAGACAAATAAAATGCCACGTACATATTCAGTACATGAAATTCCTGTAATTTGCTTACGGAACTACCCACATACCACCAAATTAAAGGAAAAATTATATAATTATCTCAAAAAATAAAAATAAAAATTATGTCTCTTGTTTACTTTCACATTTAAGCAACATCTAGATGGGAATTACTTTTTTTTCACACCGTAAAATAGTAATTCATAATTTTGAAGAGCCCAGTAGTCTATTCTCCCTCACATCTTTAGAATATTTTACACGTTTCAGTAACTATATTATTTGCATATAAATGCTTACATAAACTTCATCAATAATATAAGGTAAGTTGTGGCTGATGAAGCACCACATTATCGCTCACACAGCCATTTAACATTTTGCAAAATTAAAACCCATATATATCTCTTTCAGTTGTTTACGTATATAATTAATACCCCACTTGAAAAATTTTATTCATTTCTGAAACCTTTTGAATTAACCATGCCTCAAGCTTTTTCTACAGCTCATCAATGGTTAAGCCTTGTAGGTGTTATATGGCTTCAATCTGTAAGTGGTACAAACACAAACTTTCCTGCTTATTCTTCTCAGCTCAAACAGCTTCTCTCCATGTCCCAAATTCAGCTTAATAATCTTGCTTTTGCCTCGGATGCCGGCAAACTTTTTGGTTTCATTTCGGGAATTGCTTCTTTTTATCTTCCTCTTTGGGTAGTTCTTTTGATCGGTTCAACTCTCGGTTTGATTGGATATGGAGTTCAATATCTCTTCTTAATCAGTTATATTTCGTCTCTTTCATATGCTCATATTTTCTTGCTCACTGTTATAGCAGGAAACAGTATATGCTGGATTAACACAGTCTGTTATGTAGTAGCGATTCGAAACTTTCCGTCTGATCGTCAAGTTGCTGTGGGTATAAGCACCAGCTATCAAGGACTAAGCGCTAAAATTTATACAGTAATAGTGGATGTCTTGTTCTCTTCTTTTCAAGCTAAAACAGCGAAAGCTTATCTTCTTATAAACTCTACACTGCCGTTAATAGTTTCTACAG
Source organism: Balakata baccata (assembly GCA_949630135.1). Lineage (NCBI taxonomy): Eukaryota > Viridiplantae > Streptophyta > Magnoliopsida > Malpighiales > Euphorbiaceae > Balakata > Balakata baccata. The sequence continues at coordinate 46,755 of CATIWF010102213.1, read as the reverse complement.
TGGTTGCACCAGTTGTTAGAAATATTGATGTAGAAAATGGAAGAAGAATGAAAACTGGGTTCATGCTAATTTTTTTAATAACAATAGCTACTGGGATTTATGCAGTAATAAGCAGCTTAGGGGCAAGTGGGTTACCACCATTAGCAAATGCAATTGGTATTCTGCTATTTCTGTTGGCTCCACTTGTAATTCCTTTGGGAGTGAAGATGAGAGATTTTGTAGTACCAAAGTTAAGGTTAAATGGAGAGGTTAAAGTGTATAATTTTACTACAGAACAAGAAAGGAATAAAGTTGTTGATATGGGAAGAATTGAAGATGGAGTTAAACAAGGAGATGATACAAGGGAAATATTACTGAATGATGTTAGTGTTATGGAAGAGGTTGGAGTAAAATTGATGTTGATGAGATTGAATTTTTGGTTATATTTCCTTATATATTTATGTGGTCCAGCAGTTGGGCTTGTTTATTTGAATAATTTAGGTCAAATAGCTGAATCTCGTGGATGTTCCACCACTTCGTCTTTGGTTTCTTTGTCTTCCTCTTTCAGTTTCTTCGGCCGTCTCATTCCTTCTGTTTTGGACTACTTTTTCTCAAGGTATTTTCAATTCTTTTAGCATCTTTGAAAATCACTAGAATTCTTTCTATTTTTCTTTTTTCTTGTTGGGAAGTTAGCTAGGTAGTTGGAAATTTGCAAACTTCTTAATTATTTTTCATTAAAATTATTTGTTATATATAGCTAAAAATAGTATATTAGTATCTATTCATTAATTAAATGATATAAAATACTATATAAGATAGTAAATTATAAAAATAACACAATTTTTATTAAATGGCGTGTTTCTCCATTTGGGTACTAACAAATGAGTAAGTTGTTATATTTAAGGAACCGATTGACTTTTTTGACACAGAGATCATGTAAGCTATAAATAATCAGAAAGCCAAATAAATAAATGCTCAGCTCATTTCAAATGAATAAATTCAGATGTTTTCATTGGAGTAAGGATAGTTTTTTTTAAGGAAAAATATAGTTAATTTATTATAATTTTTGTTGATAAAGTTAATAATTTTTGTTATTGTCTTGTTATCAGTGAATGTGTCATTATTCTTTTATTTTTTTCAACGTACTATGTGTTACTATTATTATTATTATTATTATTTTTATTTAGAATCAATATTTTTTTTAATGAAAAGAGAAGTGAACTTATTTTTCATATGAGATTTAATATAGTGAAAAGAAAAAAAAAAGATTTACTAATTGTTTGAATAATTTTTCAGGAGTAGGCTTATGATATCAAGACCAGCATGTATGGCAGCGCTAATGGCTCCAATGGCAGGGGCATTCTTCTTGCTTCTAGAAACATCCAGCATTTCCCTATATACGAGCAGTGCAATAATTGGTGTTTGTACAGGAGCAATTACTTCTATTTCGGTATCCACAACTACTGTGCTATTTGGCACAAAAAATTTCAGCATAAATCATAATGTTGTGGTCGCAAATATTCCAATTGGGTCCTTTCTTTTTGGGTACTTAGCTGCTATTATTTATCACAAGGAAGCTAATGCAGATGGGAAATGCATGGGAATTCCATGCTACCGAAATACTTTCATTTTCTGGGGTTCACTGTGCTTTCTTGCAACTTTCTTAGCTCTAATTCTGTACGCTCGCACGCGAAAGTTCTCCTCGCAAAGATCATATTAACAGTTTTTGTAATTAGGGTTTGAGATAAGAAAAATTACATAAACCTTTTTATTTTATTTTATTTTATTTTTGAGAAACTTTTTATGTTAAATTTACAAGAGAGAAATGCTAACAATAATGCTCTATAAATTACATTTCCTTTTACCTTGTTCATTATGTGAATGATATATGACTCAAATTTTAATTTGATGAAACTTAGAATGAATAAACCAAAAAATGAAGGTAATATAAAGAAAGTAACTAGCGGTCCTCAGGTGTAAAAAAAAATATTTTATGACTTTATTCTAATTTAGCCCACTTTTCAACGTCATTTATATTTCCTCGCAAATGATTTTCTTTCTTTTTTTTTTTTCCCTTGATATACAGAAGCATTCTTCAAAATTTAAAAAGAAAACCAACTACTCAATATAAAAATTTGCATGCACAGCCCAGGGCAAGTGCCCTAGCAGCATTAGAGGCTCAGTCTCTCTCAGTAGATCTCACGATCGAAACTCCTTACAAAAAAAATAAAAAAATTGCATGCACAAATGTGCAATATGACAAATTAATTATTTTGAAAAATCATATTTATTTTTTCAAACAAATATTAAGTGGCTATTTTATTCACTAAAATTTAATGATAAATTTGAAAATTATATATTCTTTCACATATTATACTAATAATTAAGTTATTGAATTTATTTTATTTTTCTTTGTGTGAGACTTGGAGTAGCAAGTACTTAGATTTGTGATTCAAATACCACGTATATGGATACATTATATAGCTGCAATATGATATTTCTTTTTATTAAATGTGAACGTGGAAGTATGAAAACAATGCCTTGAAGAATTTGTTGATTATTTTGTTAGGCACTTGAGGATTACTTCTGTTCAATTATTGAACAGACATTTAGTTCGCCGCCTTTTTAGTTGGGAGGCATGATTTCTAGCCTTGAAAACAAAACAATATGTGATTTTGATGTCTTTACCTGTTTTAATTCATGAATTGAAATGCCACATATGCAATTTAAAAAGCATGATTGTAAAAATTAGCCTGGTCTAGCTAGTTCAACTAAAAAAATTGGAAACCGGTCACTAAGCCAGGTGATTTTAATACTGAAAATCGGGAGTGAGTTGGGCCGGTGTGAAAACTGTCGACCTGGCCGGTTTAACCGGAAAAACTGGGAACTTACCGGGTTTGGACGGTTTTTACGGTTTTTTTTTGTTATCATAGAATTGCTACTTATTCCTTCATACTATGATTCAATTTTGCCTTTGAAAAACTATAATAAGCTTAAAATAAGAATAATATAAATAATTTAGTGATTATATATATATTTTCTAGGCTTAATAATATATAATTTTTTCTTTTTTGCTATGCATTGCACTAAAGTAGAAAAATATGGAAAAATGATGTAAAGTTACATGTGAACTAAATGATGTATCGGACTAAATTAAATTATACCTTTGAAAAACTATAATAAACTTAAAATAAGAATAATATAAATAATTTAGTGATTTTATGTATATTTTAAGCTTAATAATATATAATATATATATTTTTTGATATGCACTACATTGAAGTAGAAAAATATGGAAAAATTATGTAAAGTTACATGTGAACTAAATGATATATCAAAAAAGATGTATATAATTACAAAAATTGCTCAATAAATTTGAGGAATTTCATCTTTGTGTGCAATGGAAAGTTAAATATGTAGGCTTTTTTTTTTAAATTATATTATAAACATTACTCTTTTTGAACATATTATTGTCTAATGAACATATATTCTGTTTCTATTTTTATTATGTATGAGACAGATTATGCTTTATTGATTTATTATATATGAGATATATTATATTTATAACGCCTGCTAATTAGGGTTTTGTTAGAATAAGTATATGCGCGATATATATATAGAAAGCACATGAAAAGTATTAAAAATAAAATGGAATAAATGACTAAATTGGAATTTAAAATAAATTGGATTAATTGACAGAGTAAATTTGATAAAATTAGATCACATGATTAAATTGCATTTTTTTATAGAGGTTAGTGGAACTAGATATATGTGAAAATATGGAAACAAAAATAATAAATAAAAAAGAAAAGAAAAAGAAATAAAAACAAATTTAAAAAAATGGCTGCAAAAAAAAAAAAAAGGAATGGATGGGAATTTGAGAGGGGTGTTTTATTTTAGCTTAAAGGCCTAGTTTCCACACAATTCTTTCATTTTCTTCTCCACTTTTTTTCCTCCTCCAATAACAGCTCTGATTCCTCCATATTTCCACTTAAGATTAACATTAAACTCACTCCAAACTAATTGTTCTTGGCTCTTAACAAGTTGGAGAAGAAAGTGACCATCAAGTAGGATAAGCAAGCTCCACAAGTTTGGATTTTGAGTAAAGCTCCATTAAAGTCTATACATATTTACATTTTAATTCACCATTTGCATGTTTGATTGTGCATGTATATGCTTAATCGGTAATTTTATGAAATGTTGCATAATTATGAACTTGAAATGATATGTTGGGTTGTGAATATGTATGGATTGTTGGAAAAGTGATGAATTTATATGTTATGATATATCAATGAATAAGGATTAATATGTGGATATTAAATACATAATAATTGTGTAAGAGGATAATGATATTTTTAAAAGCATGAAATAGTTATTTTAGGAGGTGTTTATTTGATAAAAATCGTACATACCATATAACTATGAAAATTTTGTGATATGCATTTGGTTTGCAATGTTATGTGCTAAATTATCATTTTTATAGTTTTGTGGTAAGTTGGTATGAAATATTGAGGTTTAATAATGTATTTAAAGTCTGAAAATTGTGGACATAGGCATAATTGCATATGGTTAAGGAATTAATTAAAATACCCTGTTACAAAACCATGAGAACAATCTTGATAAAGTTGATCATAACCTTTGTTGTAGTAATTAGATTAGTATGAAACCATTGGAAATGAAAGTTAACTTATAGTACTAAAAATGTTGTAAAAAACAAAAATTGTAATTCAGCTTGCAACTAGATATAAATTAAATTACAAAATTCAGATTTGGTAATACCAAATGAATATTGGATAAAATTTAGTTGAACACTTCATGGTAAAATAATTATATCTTTTAGTACAAAACTTGGATTCAAGTGATTCTTATTGCAAATTAAAACTAAAATAATGAGTTAAAAGTTTACAGAAAATCATAAGGTCTGAATCCAATTATAAGGAGGCTAAAATTAAAGACCAATATCAGGATTGTAATCTGTCATATACATAAAATATGTATTGCGATCTTTTTTATGTGATCTGATTTGTATGTGAGATTGTTGTGGGAAATTTTGATTTTGTTGGTATATATAGACATATAATACATATATTAATATGTGAAATTTGTAATTCATAATATATATATGTGTGTGTGTGTGCGCGCGCGCGCGCACGCGTGCACGCGTGCGTGTATAATGTTAAAAAGGAAATTATGATGGCAATAATGATAATAATATTGACTAGATTATTAAAGCTCTATTACACCTAGCCTTGAACTGGTATAGTGAATAGTTGGCATACCAATAAAGGGAAGAAATATATATGCTCGATATGATTTTAATGTCGGTGATAGTACTATCAGTTAAAATATTGGTGATGTCACTATTATTTAAAATGCCAGTGATAACACTATTATTTTGAAAAACCTATGATGACACTATTATTTAAACAAGCAGGTAGTGGCAATATTAAATAGGTCGGTAATGACAACCCTGTATTCTTATTAATTAGTTCAGATATAGGCGTTATGGGCTGGACTAGAACAAAATAAAACATAATGATAATAATAGTAATAACAATGTTATATGTAAATTAAATAATGGAAGATTATTGTATACAAGTTGAATGTGAAACAATTATTTATTCGTTCCATAGAAACTACGCTAGTATATGGAACTTCTTTTGTGATATATGTTGAAGAACAAATGTGATTATATATATAAAGTAAAACACTTAATAATGGAATTTGCATTGACTGAATATAAGTGTGTATTAAAACAGCATATGCATATCCAATATTGGTTTATAAATTGAACATGATATATGAATAATTTGGACATAATTTAGACTTTCGAGGTACAAAATGTATCAAAGATTGGTTGCATATGATTATGTAAGTGTTTTGTCTGGCTTTCTTACAATTTGAGAATAAAACTAAAACATATTAATATCATTTATTTGGTCAAACAAGATAGAATATTAAATAATGACATGATTTTAATTCTGTAATTAATTAGTTGTGCAATCGTAAAATAAATATTCAATATGACAAATAAATATATACGTGATGGAAATAACCATTTAATTAAAATAATAGATGGAAACAAATTAAATTAATATAATATTTGAAAATTAATTAAATGATATGAGGAATAAGGTAAAAGTTAAATGTATAATATAACACGAATTTGTTTACATGAATTTTGCATGATATGAGTTATAATTATATTATTGAGTAAGTTAAATTAATAAATGAGATATATGATGCTATGAAAATATGATATAATCATATGTAATAGTATGTTCATTATTTTATGACCATGCAATAATATTGTGATACTTGATATGAAATATATGTCATACATTTGTGTGACTGCTTATGAGAACTTAAATGTTTATATGTACCGTTAAGCTAAAAATAACTTAGTGTGAGTTTTTTTCACGCAAGAAATGAAGTTTGTAGATATTAAAATTTAAAATTAATCAAGAAGAGTCTAAACTCATATCAAATGAGACATTGAAGACCTAATTGTTGGGTCGGTTACTTTGTACTTTCATTTTGATTTTAATAATGCATTTGGGTTTAGATAATATGTCTTGTACATGTATAAAGAGTATGTTTAACATATAAAAATATTTAAAATGTGAATGATAATTATAACAAGTAATATGTATCTCTACGATATGTGTAAGAAAGAAATTGAAAATGCATGCCTAATTTGATGTAAGCAACTAAATAGAAACAGTAATGAAAACGAAGATAAAATAAAATTTTAATTTGGACAGGATCATTTAGCTGGTTATATAACATTCTACTTATATGATGATATTATTTCTATTATATAGGTAAGGTGTTATAATAGTTTATGAAAATATCACGTAGACTGGTTCGATCCCATTTCAACCTTAAATCCGTGACCAGCTGTCTTTCCCGGTTTGTTGGTTTGACCAATTTTTACAACCTTGGTAAAAAGATAGAGAATATTTTTATGTTCTTTTTCTTCTTATTTACCTTTTTTTTGTTATATAAATTAATTAATTTTAATAATAAATTAATATAAGTTACTCAAGGGTTTATTGGCAATACATGTTGAGTATATTGGAAAAAGTTTTCCAATTTAAACTCCATTAAACACATTCTTGCAGAGGGATGACAAATCTTAATTATAACTAAACTGTGTTCATGATTATTTGAGATGGTAAAATAGATACAAATACCTACGGTCTATAAAAAAAATAAGTTTATATGAAAAAAAAAATATGCTTGTATTCCATTCAAAATAAGTTTATATGGAAAAAAAAATGTTTGTATTCCAATTAGGAATGGATTTGCAGGTCTAGAATCGGTGCTAAAAGAGTATTGGGTTCAACTTTTTGAACCAGCTATTAACTGTTTGATATTCAACGGCTATTATAAAAGTATTTGGTAAAATATTCCAAATATCAGCGTTGTTAGTTGTTTTAGGCCTAAAAAGCAGCCAATTGCAAAAGCTACATTTTAAAGCTTTTTTTAAATAACTACAATCTTTTCTAGTGAAAAGACAATATCATTTTCAAAAATAATGACACTATTTTTTATTTAATATTTGTTATCACTAATCAACATTTATATTCCACCATTTATTATATAGTGTAAAATTTAAAAATTTTTGTTTATAATTATTATGTTATATTATTACTATTTTAATTACTAAAATAAATAATTGTATAAAAATTATTTTTTTGTTTATACTTACATCATAAAGAATTTTTTATATTATACAAATAATATTTCTATTAATAATTTTATATTCTAACATGATAGTTTAACTAATTTTACTAAACACCACCATATACAGCTGCAATGACATCCAATTAAGGAGCAACACGTGAATTATTCTCTCTATAAAAAGATAAGTCATAAGCGAAGGACTCTCTAACGCAGATACCTAGTTACATATTTTGCATTTATAATTCTGAGTTTATTTCTTTTAATTAATATTTTAGACTTTGATTTTGCATCTTTTAGTTTTAATTCTTTGTAATCACTGTATAACATGCTTATGACCCTAGCAGCAGCCTCTATATTGTCTTCAATGGGCGTGCAAGTTAATATAAAGTATGAGGCTACCACAGGTGCACATAATAGCAACTGCCTAGCAGCTGACAAGAGCTATCGAGCTTATCACAGCAGAGTAGCATGCTCTCTTAGGATGAATAAATAATGGAGGATGGATAGTAGTGGAGGTGGTAGTATTATTTGATGTGTGAAATAACTATCTTTATTTTATCATAGAATGCGTATTATATGAAATTGAAGAATAGCAATTTATCTAATAGCTATTATTTGATTAAATTTAAATCAAAGTATGAAATAACTATTATATATATTCTTTACATATTCTATAAACCAAACATGGCCTTAGAATTTTACGTAACTGTGTATAGTAATTATAGTAGGTTTACTGTAGATGATTTCTCTTCCATTCCTAAATATCCTGGAATAGTTAGGAGCTGTTACTTTTGACCATTGTATATAAGTAGCTAATTAGTTACTTTAGCTTCTGTAATTTTCTCTCATTCTTCAATATAAATTAGAGATTTTTCTCTGCATCTTTCTTTTGCAATTTGGTATTGTTGGAAGCGAAACCAAATTTAAAAATATTTAGATTGAAAAGAGTTATAAATTTAAGTTAAAATTAAAAATTTTAAAAAATTTTAATTTTACCGAAACATACAAATAAATATCGCATAATATAAAAATACATTTTTTCATGTTAACTTTAAGCATTTATCCATAATTTTAGCAAAACATATTTTGTAACCTTTATAGATAATTTCTAATTTGCCAAGATCACTCCATAATTTACAGAACAAAATGGAAAATTAAAAGGTTCAGACAAATATTTTATTATCGAATTCACCAAATGTGCAAACCATGTAAAAAGATTAAAAACTTTAGTTGTGTTGATTAAATTCTTTTACTAGTTTCAAATGTATGATCACTAAATTTCTCCTTTAAAATATAGAAGGAAAAATTGAGAGAGAAAAATTTTTTCCTCTGGTTGGCCGTTTTTTACTTTATTTATTTATGATGCAATAATTACATAGTTCATTTTCTAGCTACCACCATTAATCATAAAATCAATATTCTCTTCTATTAACTATGATAATTATTTTAATATATCACTATGGTTAATTTAATTAACAACTTAATTAAATTTTAATAATTTTAGTTAACACTTTAATTAAAATTATAAATAAGAGAAATATTTAAAATTAATCAACATTAATTTTAACTCAAATAATATAAATGATAATTTCTAATTTAATTCTCAATTAAATTAATCCTCACGTTATAAATATGAACTAGTCAAATAATTTAATTTGAGTGTGACTTATAACGTTAATAATTTTATCGGAATGAAAATATAATATTAACTCATTAATATTATATATGATACTATTTCCGAATTCTTCGTATACCTAGACACATTAAATATCCCTCCAGAATTCTTCTTTTAATTACCGATAAAATCTCAAATATTAATTTGACCTCTAAATCATAATATTAAGTTCTTTTATTATGATCTTGATATTGATTAAGGTCACAACATGTGAAACCCTATTCGTCAACATTTTGATTAAAATAAGACTTTTCATTATTAATCTAATTAATAATATCGATTTTATATAAAAAAAGTCATATTTTTCATAACCAGGAATTTATTTTATCAGAATCAAAATATCAACTCTATTAGAATCGTGTCCTGGTGCTACAGGGTAACGAGTTCTACTATTGGTAATCTCATGTCTCACTATATGACTAACTGTGGTGACTACGAGCTGAATTACTAAGCATGAATAGCCCAGTACAAGGCAAGTGCACCTCAACAGCTACCCATGAAAGGACAGTTTTAACATTTTAAGTCAAAAGATTTCGAGTTATAAAAAACTCATATATTATGACCAAGATAATAACTGTTGACATCTAGTACTATATTTGCAGTTATTATCAGACATTACTATTCGGTACCCTTAACTCTTTAAAAACCCACTAGTTTATCTAGATATCATTATATCATGAAAAATGAGATTTTTTCACAAAATAAACCATGTGTTAACTTAGAGATTCAATGAATGTCCAATTTGTTGTCCTATTCTAGTTATGAATATTTTTAAGATTATATTTTATCAGAGATATTTATCTCATTATTATTAACAATTTGATAATAAATTCTCTGTGGATAATCAAATGACTGTATATTTCATTGTATAATATAACTACTACATTCATAATTTAATCAACAACTTAAATATTTTTATTATGAATGTGAAATATACGCGTGTCTAATATAATATACTATTTAATATATAAAAAAAGTGAATGCATTAAAGCATACACACCACTGATAACAGGTATCAGAACAAATTTCTTCCATTTTTCTTTCTTGATATTTCTTCTTGTTTGTTTGCTGAGAAAATTATCTAAATAGCGGCAAGAAAAGAAAAAAATTAGTCTAGCTATGTCTCCTCTAGATCAAGAATAGAGGAAAATCTGTCGAGCCCCTATTACCTTCATTCGAACGAAAATCCTAGCTTAGTTCTGGTTACACCAGCTCTCACAGGCATGAATTACCATTTGTGGCACCGAGCCATGATCATGAGAATAGCGCTTCTCTGAAAGAATAAAATACAATTCATTGATGGATTAATTCATGTTCCTCTGCAAACTGATGATACATATGAGGCATGGAAGAGATGTAATACTTTTGGATCATTCACTCACTTTCTCCTTCCATAGCTCAATCTGTTATCTGGCTTGATAAGGCTATAGACGTTTGGCTAGATCTCAAAGATTGGTTTGCTCAAGGTGATGCATTTAGAGTTGCAGATTTGCAACAAGAATTTCATTCATTAACTCAAGGACATCGCACAGTTTTCGAGTTTTTTACTCAATTAAAGATTGTTTGGGACCAATTAACAAATTTGAAACCAATTCCAAGTTGCTCTTGCAATCTGGCATGTTCGTGTGGAGCTTTAACCATTCTGAGGCAATACTAGCAGTCAAAATATACGCTGAGGTTCTTAAAAAAAAGGTATCAATGATGCCTCTTCCACGGTTGGATCCATCAACATGGTGTTTTCTCTAGTGATCCAGCATGAACATCAATTTTTACCATTTTGTAATGGTTGAAACAATGCACAGGGATCAAATGAACATGCGATCTGTGCAGGAACAGGAAGCTAAAATTCAAGCTATAATGCAGGCAGATGAACTAATTCAAAGGAAAAGAATTCTGTTCAACGAAACTTTAAACCTCAAAAGAACTCTTCATCTATTGGAAAGGCTGTTAGCAGATATGGATCAAGCGTGAAGAAACCTTTGTGCACCTTCTGTGGCATACTTGGCCATATAGAAGATAGATGCTACCTTAAACATGACTTTCCACCTGGAATGAAGCCACGGTCCAAGCAAAAGCCATATGCGAACCAGGTAGACGGTAGTGGATTTGTTATAACAGCAGCTTCAGGAGGAAATTTTCCTACAAATAATGATATTAATAACAAGATCCATCTAATGAAACTCAGCATTCTGGTGTGCCGCAACTCACTAAGGAACAATATGAGCAGCTGGTCACAACCATTAAACAGAGATACTTACTCAGTTATCTACTGCAGCACATTCCTCAAGCTCAGTAGCAATAACTACCACCATTGCTGATGGTTTAACTCCTTTTCATGATATAAATGCAGCTTCATCTTCATCCAACCCGAATTCATGTGGTAAAACTTTTTCCATGTCTTCTTGGCCACAAAAACCCTGGATCATTGATACAGGGGCTACAAACCACATTATCCGTTCACTATCTTTTTTATTCTACTGTCACCCCTGTCGTAAATTGCAGTGTCAAATGGCCTACTGACCATAATGTTCTAGTAACTCCCCCACTCTCATTCTATATAATGCTTTCTATGTTCCTGATTTTTGCTGCAATTTAATCTCAGCAAGCAAACTTCTCAAAACAATTGCTACTTGCTTAAGGGCTTTTTCCCTTTTTAGGGTTATTTGAGATTCCCATTTTAGGGCAAAAATTTCTGACGTGGCAAGGAAAGAAGCAGTCCGTAGATTGGGGAAGCGGACTATGGCTGGACGTATTTTAATAAAGCGGACAAAAGTGTACGTGATTTGAGTAACGGACAAACAAGCTGTGTCCACCTGTTGGGGAAGAGGACACACTTGTTTCCGCTATGTCATTCCGCTGATTGGAATAACGGACAGTGTAATATTCTTTTTTTTTTTTTAAACTTAAATGTGTATAATGGCCAGGTACATGCAGAATAATGGCTCACGTTTACATGGATGAAGTTTAACAACACTTTAAGGGCATGATATGATCCACGTTTCCATGTTTAACAACACAATATTTTTAATCAAAAAATTAGCACCTGCATAAATGGCCCACGTGTCCAGTTGGGTACACTTCAAAATAATTTTTTCGAAACTTCAGAATTTGCAATGAATGATATGATCCTCTTAACAACACTTTAAGTGCCAATTAAATCTTTTTATTTTGGTATTGGCTTAAAAATTAAATCTGTGCTGCACTTTGTTGCATTTATATTTTTTTTCAAACTTAAATTAATTTTATTTTTTTATTATTTGTTTTTTGTTATGCTCAAAATTTTTAACTATATTTATATCCATAACTATATTACAATTTGTAACGAAAAAAAAAATCTATGTTGTTTCATCTGATAATTAGTCATATTTTTGTGTCCACTAATCTAATTAATTTATTGCAAAATTTATTAAAAATGAAAAAAGTGATTTAATAAAGCAATCTAATAATTGTATACATATTTGGGGTATGAATATATAAAATAAATTTTATTTTATCTTGTATTTCTCCTCCTCCTACAAGAGTACAAGTGTGGAGGCTAGTGTATCTAGTAATTTCCCAAAAAGATTTTATTTTTTCACATGTGGCTCTTAATTTCCATTGACAACCAGTGTCACTATTAAATGTGTTGCTCTTGGTTCTGAAACTTCGGAACTGATGGTGCACTGCCATTGAGTATATTTTGGTAGCTACTTTTACATGCTGTCTTGACGTAAATGAAATACCTACAAAGAACTCTTTCAACGGATCCCACAAATCTGGAAAAGTGTTTATAGGATTAGGATTGACAGTACTCTCGACGAATCTAGTAGTGGTTAATGATAATTCACTAGCATTCTTTGGATATTGCAAATTTTTTAAACTCGATTGTCCAATATCATTCAATCATCATCATCTACTTCATTATCACTACCTTCATATTCCTCATTATCATCCTCGTCGTCTTCCTCACTTTCCAAGTCTTTTGCTTCTCCATCTTCATAATCATCCTCATCAAAACATTTATTTTCTTCCTTATTTGTTTTATCTTAATCATTATTTTCTACTTTATTTTCAATATTTTCAATGTCATATTCTATTTCATGACTTGAACAATCAATGTCAAAATTGTTGGAACTAGATGGTTCTCCTTCATATTTGCCATCATTATATTCCATAAAGATGTCCATAACTTGCATTCCATGAAATTGAGTAACAATCTCTCACATCTTTGCTACATCTACCTCTTCTCATATAACCATTGGTACAAACATCAAACCTCCTCCATAATTAAGCATAGGCGCCCGATACATAATTCTTAAAATAACTGCATTATTGTTAAGTTGCAACACTGTTTTTATTTTATATAACAGCACACTCATTCTTTATCAGTATTAACTACTTGAAAATTTCCATTCCCAAAGGACACACCCATTTGGGTGTACACAACACTGCCACCCTAATATATGTGTAGAAATGGTATAGTTGGCATAATTTCTGTAATTTAAAATTTAAAATTAAACTAATACCACCACCCAATATAAACATAGAATAATATAATTAATTTCTTTGGAATTAAACATTATATACTGTTTTATGATTTCCTGAATAGAAAAACATAGATACTCAATTAAATAAACATCACATTATATATCAAAATCTACATAATAAAGTGCATAAATAAAATAATAAATAATCAAATACCAAAAATAAAAAATAAAAAGATTTATTTTCAAATTTATTTTTATATAATTAGTTTTTTCATTCATCTAATAAACATTGTAGATGTATATATTTTATATTGTTATCATTTATTTTTTTTAATATAATTTAAACTCTAGTTGATCAATATCTATAAAATTTCAGATTTTTAATTTTTATAAATATAGTAAATTAAGTATTGTACATTTGTTAACTTTTATATTTGTGTTTCTTCATATATATATATATATATATAAGAAAGACAACTTTTTTGACATGATTAAATTTTAAATATAATTTATAGAATACAAATTAGGGATGCTAAAACTTCTTTAAATTTTATATATATTTTTTTCGGTTTTTCACTCTGATTGAGTCTATCGTATACCCCTATGTACTTGTATTCTCCATGAGATAATTACATTTATCAAGCATATAAAATCAATGAAAATAATATATTGAAAATTAAGTAATTTGTGAATTGAAAAATATCTCTGATGAAACAAAAAATAATTTGAGAAATATTTGACAGGTATCTTCTGCGGTTAGATCAGGCCTTTAAGTCAACAGCTTCTCCTAATTTGTCTAAAAAATGTTTAATGTTTTCATTCTACTTTTTTATAGATTGAGTAAACATTCATAAAAAAAAAAAATGAAACTTTAATTTAATCCTTAGTTAATATGTTAAAAAAAACATATATAATTTTTCATATTTAAGAACAACAGTTACCAACAAATAAAAAAATGTATGAATTAAAATTTAAAAATTAAAAAACACGACAAAAGCATAAAAATTTAATTGGAAACAATTGAACATCAACTTACAATTTTTAAAATCTAAACCACAATATAATTTTTATATATATATATATATATATATATATATTGCTTTGGTTTAATTAAATATTAGTTAGTAGATCGGCTAATAATAATATACTGTTTTCTTTTCTTGCATATGGTGGTCAAAACACAAACTGCTAATATATAGTTTTGTTTTGTTTTGTTTTTTTTTAAAGATGGTGGTTATATATTGTTATTATATGTGTTATAAAATTAATAATAATAAAAAAAGGAACATTACAAGTATAAACAGACTACGTAGGAAAGTCGTTTACTCTAGAATTTTTTTATTCTAATATGAGTTCATTATCTTCAAATTAAACCATATTCCTATTTTTCTTGGAAAAAAAGCGAGATAATGAAGCAAGGATTATCTTTTTATTCAATAATAATAATAATAATAATAATAATAATAATAATAATAATAATAATAATATACCAAACTCATACTATCAACAAAATTTAATATCAACTAGTATGTTTGAAAAAGTAAAAATACTAACCTTATAAGGCAAAAAAAATTATTCTCCCTGAATCTTCGAGCGACAGTCACAATAAAAATCCTAGAAAAATAACATTAATATAATAAATATTTTGTCAAAATATACAACAAAAATTTCCAACAATTAAGTATTTTCAAAAAATTTACCTTATATAATTTTCACCACCTTTTTCAAATTATTCCCACTTACTAATTTTTTCTAACTATCAATCTACTAATTCACTCTTTCACAAAATGAATAAGGTTTAAGGTACGAAAGAAATGAGTTTTGAGAGGGTTTAGTGAATTCCTCACAAAACAATTGGCATAAAAGAAGCCAGATTTGAGAAAATTTTAAAAGAGAAGAAAATGAGTGTGAAGAAGTAGAATGTATGTGAGATGAGTCAGAAAAAAAGAAAGTTAAAAAGTCCCATTATATAAAGAAAATATGGGTACATTAATTATAAATTTTTCAACCAACCTTCAAATATAAATTTTCTACCGACCAATTTGCAGTCACTTCAACAATCTTCAATAATTTACAGTTTTTTTTTATAGAGAATATTTGCAGTTTTGAATCAAATAAAGTCTGCCAAAGAAACTATCACAGTAATTAAAAAAAAAAAACAGAGCTGGCCTTTTTTCCTACATGCGGACAACTCAGTCCGTGTTTAAAAATTGAAAAGATAAACTATGTTCGCTTTTTGAAAAAGCGGCATCATGCTTTCCGCTTTACCATTCCACAGACATCCAAAAAGGAGTCAATCTTTGACCTCTGAATATCCTAATACAGGAAATATCTTGTTTTTCACCATAAGTCGGGAATTATTTCTCATTTACTCTGTTCTAGGAAAAACCCCCCCTGCTTATAACTCACACTCATTGTTTTCTCTATAATTTGCAAAGCTGGGAGAGGACGGGTACAACTGACTTTAGTCAAGGCCATTACCTAATGAGAGTCCCTGAATCATTCAACAACACTAGTATTATCTATGAAGCCAATAAAGTGTTAGATCACTTTGATCTTTGGCACTACTATTTAGGTCATGCATCTTCCAAAAGAATACACTTACTGCAATCAATAAATACTGAAGTCAAGCGTAATCAATCCAAAGCTTGTAATATTTGTCATTTTGAAAAGCAAAGAAAACTACCTTTCTCAACTAGCACCACAGGTTTGGTGCATTATACTTGGATTAATTTCACCAGCAGCGTGAATAAGTCTTAAACCAGAAAGATTTGTGGCCAACCAAATGAAAGAGTTTTAGGTTGTACTAAAGAGGAAATGATAAAAAGAGGACATATTTTGTCTAATAATGAACCGAGAATATGCGAATTAGAAATTATAAAATAGAAATAGAAGACATCTCATAAAATGTTCCATAAGTAAAGAAACAAATTAAAAAAAAAAATGTCAGCATTCTACAACTTGTAAATTAGAAATTATGAAATTGAAATAGAAGAATATCCTAAAATGTTCCATAAGTAAAACATAAATTCACTTTGATCTTTAGCACTACTGGTTAGGTCATGCATCTTCCAAAATAATACAACTACTGCAATCAATAAATCCTCAAGTCAAGTATAATCAACCCAAAGCTTGTGACATTTGTCACTTTGCAAAGCAAAGAAAACTTTCTTTCCCAACCAGTACCACTCAATATCTATGTTTTTTCGATTTAATCCATTTTAATATATGAGGTCTAATAGTTGTTTCTCTTCAAGGCTTTAAGTACTTTCTTACTGTAGTTAATAGCTTTAGTAGATTCACATGGGTTTTCCTTCTTGAAAACCAATGTTGAGGCTAGATTACAAGTTAAGTACTTTTGTAAATGTAACGCTTAGTTAGAATAAATGTGAAATATATATAGAAATCACATGAAAGATATTAGAAATAAAATTGAATAAATAATTACATTAGAGATTAAAATAAATTGAATGATCTTTGGCATTGCTGGTTAGGTCATGCATCTTCCAAAATAATACAACTACTGTAATCAATAAATCCTCAAGTCAAGTATAATCAACCCAAAGATTGTAACATTTGTCACTTTGCAAAGCAAAAAAAACTTTATTTCCCAACCAGCACCACTCAATATCTATGTTTTTTCGATTTAATCCATTTTAATATATGAGGTCTAATAGTTGTTTCTCTTCAAGGCTTTAAGTACTTTCTTACTGTAGTTAATAGCTTCAGTAGATTCACATGGGTTTTCCTTCTTGAAAACCAATGTTGAGGCTAGATTACAAGTTAAGTACTTTTGTAAATGTAACGCCTAGTCAGAATAAATGTGAGATAGAATCACATGAAAGATATTAGGAATAAAATTGAATAAATAATTACATTAGAGATTAAAATAAATTGAATGAATGAATAAATAAATAAATTAGAATTAAATTGATTAATATAATTAATTTGATTATATTAAATTATATGATTAAATTACATTTTTTTAATAAAGAGTAATGGGACTAATAATAATAATAATAAGTTAAAAATAAGAAGGAGAAATAAAAAAAAAAGAAAAAGAAAAAATTTGAAAGAAAAATTAAAAAAAAAAAGGGTTTGACAACCCAAAAAAAAAGAAGGAAGAAACATAAAGAAGAATCGGGAAATAGGAAGGGTGGCCATTTGGCCTATAAAAGCTTGAGGTACTACACATTTCTGTCATCTTCACTCAGTTCTTCTTCTTCCTCCCAACAACCAGCATCTATTACTTCACCCTTTAACTCAACATTTACATCAAAATTCACTCAAAATAATTTTGTTCTTAGTAATTAATCTTCTTTCCATTGTTCTAATATTGTTTAGAGCTGTTAGCGTTGTGTTATGATAGTATGTTGCGTCCCGATTTTGATGCCTATAGAAACTGATTCTGAAAAAGTGTTAAACATGAAACTTGTAGATTTATATTTTAGGTTTATGACTATAAAAATAATTTTGTAATCAACCCAAAGCTTGTGACATTTGTCACTTTGCAAAGCAAAGAAAACTACCTTTTCCAACCAGCACCACTCAATATCTCTATTCTTTCGATTTAATCCATTTTGATACATGGGCTCCAATAGTTGTTTCTCTTTAAGACTTTAAATACTTTCTTACTGTTGTTGATAGCTTCAATATTTCATCTTGAAAACCAATGTTGAGGCTAGATTACAAGGTAAGTACTTTTGTAAATATAACGTCCACTAATTAGAGCTTAGTTAGAATAAGTGTGAAATATGTATAGAAAGAAATTAGAAATAAATTAAATAAATAATTAAATTAGAGATTAAAATAAATTGAATGAATGAATAAATTAGAATTAAAATAAGTTAAATTGATTAACATAATTAATTTGATTAAATTAAGACATATGATTAAATTACATTTTTTATAATAAAGAGTAATGAGACTATATATAAGTAAAAATGTGGAATCAAAATAATAATAATAATAATAATAAAATAAGTTAAAAGAAGAAGAAGAAGAAGAAGAAGAAGAAGAAGAAGAAATAAAAAAAAACAAAGAAAAAAAAACTTAAAAGAAAAAATTAAAAGAAAATTTTTAAAAAAAGGAAGAAACATGAAGAAAAATCGGACAATAGAAAGAGTGTCATTTTGGCTTATAAAAGCTTGAGGTACTACATATTTCTGACATCTTTACTCCATTTTTCTTCTTTCTCCCACCAATTAGTCTCCATTACTTCACCCTTTAACTCAAAATTTACATCACGATTCACTACAAATAAATTTGTTCTTGGTAAGTAATCTCATCTCCATTGTTCTAGTGTTGTTTAAAGATGTTAGAGTTATATTGTGGTACTATGTCACATCTCGATTTTGATACCCATAGAAACTGATTCTGGAAAAATATTAACATAAA
Organism: Balakata baccata; assembly: GCA_949630135.1. Lineage (NCBI taxonomy): Eukaryota > Viridiplantae > Streptophyta > Magnoliopsida > Malpighiales > Euphorbiaceae > Balakata > Balakata baccata. The sequence continues at coordinate 27,549 of CATIWF010102213.1, read as the reverse complement.
ACTTGTAGATTTATGTTTTATATTTTTAGCTGTAAAAATAATTTTATAAGATTTGATCTATAGGAAGAGATATATATAATTGATTGAGACTGATTCATAGAAGAGTATCAACAGGATGCTCTACTATATTGGTTTGTTTTGATCATCTTAAAACCTAAATTAAAGGAAACTCAAACATAAAAGTTGTAGCTATATGTGTGCTCTAATTGTAGACCAAATTTCATAGAAATATCTATGGTTCAGGTTGAGTTATAATTAATGAATCATAATTGCCTCTTAATTGAGTTTCTTTCTAATACCTGTATAGCTCTAGCAAATTCGTACTCATTTTTGAGCTATTTATAGACCTAATTAATAAAAGTATAACCATAAAAATTTTAGATCTATGTCTTAGCTAAATTGTTGTAGAAGTTTTACCTTAAAATGTGATATATTTCGTGAGTTATGATTATAAGAAAGAATATTGGTCTGGTAGTTACCTTATGCATGATCAATTATATTATTCCTATTAATCAAGGATCTTAGAGATCAAATTGCTAAAAGTGATAAAAATAAAAAATATTCTATATTATCCATTCTAAGTGATTAAAATATATCATAATAATATAATACATATATTGAAAGATATGAACTTTTAAAATTAATATCTCAAAACAGGCTAAGGGCAAAAGACATGACAAATTTTGGAATTACACCGAAAATTGTGTAATGCTCTAAAAATTATGAAATTTTCAATGTCATAGTATTATTTATTAAATTTAATTAGAAACAAGAATCACATAAATTGAACATATAAAAAAAAAAGTTATAAAGTCAATAGTCTTAAAATGTCACATTGCCACTTAAGGAAACTTTAATTATTTATTTAAACCAAATTAATAATATAATAAGTATTCTAAAAGTGCATTCATCAATTATATTTTTAAATTAGGTCCTCAACAAATGGGGGAAGAATAAAAATAGACAAGGTCTAAATTTTGGATTTTGGAAAAAGGCTTTGTTAAGATTTGTACGTATATGCATTTTAATTTGCCCTTTTTGCATGCTTGTGCGTTAATTGAATAAATTGCATGCTTGAATAATGTACTAGAATGTGTAAATGTGAAATAGTTTTCAAAAGGATTAGATGACATGCTAGGTTAAATAAATGAGTAAAAAATATGTGGCGTGTAAAATATGATAAATAAGATGTTAAAGAGTATGTACGTAGTTGTCGTAATAAAATAATTGTGGAGCATGTTTGTGAATCTTAAATTGTTGTTAAAATGTGGCATGTGTCATAATATATTTTTCAATCTAGATTAGTACATGATTGATTAAAAATATGATAATCGGTAATGGTTGGTTATTGAATAATTATAATTATAAAGAGTGAAGTTTGAAACATGTGTAACATGTGTATTTGGTATGAAAGGAGGAGTTATATGGCATATTTGGAGTCATAAAAATATTATTAATTATGATTATGTATTAAAGATTTGTTGGCTTTGATTGTATGAGAAATCAATTAAAGTATGCTAGTATTATTTAAATAGTTATATATAATGAAATATCATGTGATTTCATGATTTTAAATTTTATTATCATTTTATCATTATAAATGTAAGCAAACAACAATTAAGACAAATTAATATATAAAGGAAATAAATAAGTAATAGCCTTAATTACTCATTTTTTTACCTGAGAACTAGCTTAGGATAGATGATGCATCATTCAGAGGAATTATGGTATCGATATGAATATGATTTAAGAACATGATAGCTTTAGCTCTGCGAGCACTCCCTAATCTTGTTATATGCAGATGATGATGTTATACTCAATCAAGTGGCTTTAGCTCCACATGTGCTCTTGACTTGAGATGATGGTGAGTAGGGTGGTTTTAGCTCCGCGAATGCCCCTATTTCACATCCCGTATCCAAATAGTCTGAAAACGAGATTTGGACTACTTATATTAAAATGTTATATGGAAATTAATTAAAATACATAAGGATACAAGTTAAGAAGTAAATGTGTGATATAACATGACTTGTTTATATCAAGTTAGGTGTGACATAAATTGTAAGTATTTAATATGGTAGGTTAATTTAATAATTGAGTTATATATTATCATTAAATTTAATGGGACTTCATATTGATGTGCTTATTCTTTTATAATATATGTTTTGATTATTGTGAATCGTACCATGAGTTACATGCCATGCATTCTTGCAATTGTATGTTAAAACTTTAATGTTTATATGGAACGAGATTTGGGTTAGTTAAATTAAATTAGGAAAATTAATTAAATTAAAATGATATATGGAAACTAATTGAATTAAAATAATAAATGAGAATTAATTAAATTAAGATAATATGTAGAAATTTAATAAATGATCTAAAAAACAATGTAAGAAAGGTGATAAAATATGGTAACATGAGATGAATTGGTATTTTTATTATATATATATATATATTGGTATGTTTATTTTTTTTAATATACTATGTATGCTTGGATATGTGAAATTCATGACATTATAAAAAAATAAAAATATAAGGGTAATATAACGAAAACATGAATTGTGTGTATAAGTTTGGCATGTTATTTTCTAAATTATATGTATTGATTTATTTAAATTAAGTCATGACATATCTGTGCTATGCATTTGTGTGATTGCATAGGAAAACTTAAATGCTTATATGTACCACTAAACTAAAAATGACTTAGCGTGAGTTTTTACTATGTAGGAACTGAAGATTGTATATAATAGATTGTAAAGTTGATAAAGGAAGTACAAGCTCATAATAGAGGAAACGCATCACACCTGGTTTGCAGGTTGGAGACATATTATTTTTGTATTTTGTTCACAATCATGCATATGAGTTTAAATAAGTTTAAATAATATATGTCATACATGTATCAAAATATATTGGATATTTGAATTTATTATGTGAACGATAATTAAACAAATAATATATATATATATATATAATATATACACACACACGATATGATGGTGTGTGAAATAAATTAAAAGAGTCATACCTAATTTGGCTTAAAAATAAGTAAATAAATGATTAGATGAAATTTTTTAATTTAGATTGATTTTATCTAGCTTGTCCGTGATATTTTGCTTATGTAATAAGATTATTTCTATTATATAAGTAGGGTGTTGCGGTAAATTTGTACATACACAATTCAATAAAACTGTGAAGTGCATTCGAACTAATAATGGTTCAAAATTTCTTATGCCTTCCTTTTATCTTGCACATGGCATCATTTATCAAACCTCTTGTCTTGCTACTCCTTAATAAAACAATATGGTTGAACATAAACATCAACATATTTTAGATGTTGCTCGAGCAGCAAAATTTCAGAGCACACCTATTCCTTCCAAAATAAAACTTCGTACGAACTTTTCCATAATCAACCTCCTAACCTTACACATCTAAGAGTTTTTGGTTGTTTGTCATATGCCAATTCTCTTTCCCAAACCAAAATAAAGTTTGACCTCCGAGCTTCCAAATGTCTTTTCCTTAGGTATGTACGTGGGACTAAGGGCTACAAATTGCTAGATTTAGCTACAAACAAAATCCTCGTTTCTTGAAATGAAGTTTTTTTATGAATAAGTATTCCATACCCTTCTGCTTCTACTTCTATTGATTCTTCTTTTGACCTGGTTTTACTCATTTTTTATGACCATTTTTCTTCTTTAGCCAACCCATCTGTCAATTCTAACTAGTCTCCTACTGATCTTTCCCATCCAACGCCATCCCTCCCTATCATTTCATACCAACAATCTACCAATACCTCTCATTCTACCTTTAACTCACTAACATCTTTCTCTTCCATACCTTTACGATGCTCGTACCCACCAACCACCCAACTATTGTAGGATTATCATTATGGACTGGTTCGCACTATGCAACAGCTTGTCTCCTCTTCTCCAGCTGTTCCACCCCTTTCAGGTACTCCATATCCTTTATCTAATGTACACTCTTAAGATTCTCTTAGTCTACCTCAAAAATATTATTCTCTCTATATTACTATTCATATTGAGTCGAAAACTTATACCTAGGCTGTGAATTTTCATGAATGACAGCAAGCCATGAATCAACAAATTCATGCTTTGGAAGAAAATAATTCTTGGGATATTGTCTCCCTTCCATCCGGCAAAGTTCCTATAGACTGCAAGTGGGTGTTCTGGATTAAACATAATGGCGATAGGACCATTGAATGCTACAAAGCCCCTTTAGTTGCTAATGGCTTCACTTAACAGCCTGACATCAACTATGTTGACACCTTCTCTCCAATGGCTAAGATCACTACCATTGAAGCTTTGCTTGCTATTACTGCCTTAAAAAATTGGCATTTAGAGCAGCTTGACATCAATAGCGTCTTCTTACATGGCGATTTATGTGAAGAAGATTACACAAGATTGACTCCTAGTTTTATCACTACCACTCCTAATTTTGTTTGTCACCTCTCAAAGTCTCTCTATGGCTTGAAATAAGCTAGCCATTAATGGCATTTGAAGCTTTCTACTGCTTTACTGTAGTAAGGTTTCGACTAGGCCGCTGCAGACAGTTCTCTCTTCCCTACAGACAGTTCTCTCTTCCCTAAAGGTACTGCTAATTCCTTCTTTGCGTTGCTAGTTTATGTGGATGATGTTATCCTCGCAAGTGATTCTAACAGTGAGATTTAGGTCGTGAAACAATATCTTCATTCACCTTTAAGATTAAAGACCTTAACCAGTTGGCAACTCAGAGCTTAAAGATTTTTCTAACTTTGACTAGGCCACTTGCTATCTCACTCACAAATCCATCACCAGCTATTATGTGTTCCTTAGGCCCTCTTCAATCTCTTGGAAAATAAAAACATAGTCAACTGTATCTAAATCCTCTACCGAGGTAGAGTATAAAGCAATGGCAAGTGCTACATGTGAGGTTCAATGGCTTCTTTTTCTCCTCAATGATCTTCAAATCCCACACCCTATGCCTGCCATTCTCTACTGTGACAATCAGTTCGCTATGTATGTTGCTCACAATTCTATCTTTCATAAGCGCACCAAACACATTAAACTTGATTGTCATATAGTTTGGGAGAAAATTAAGGTTGGTTGTTTGCATCTTTTTTGGGTTCCCTCCAAGGATTAATTACCTGATTTTTACTCCCAGCTTGTGGGACCGGCGGGGGGGGGGGGGGGGGAGGGGGTGTAATAGACTTATGACCCTAACGGCAGCCTCTACATTGTCTTCAACAGCCGTGCAAGTTAATATAGAGTATGAGGCTACCACAGGTGCACATCATGGCAACAACCTAGCAACTAACAAGAGCTACCGAACTTATTACAGCAAGAGTAGCTTGCTCTCTTTGAAACTATGATGATTTCTCTTCCATTCTTAAATAATTGTGAGTAGTTAGGAGCGGTTACTTTTTACCATTGTATATAAGTAACTCATCTAATACAACTTCTATAATTTTTTCTCATTCTTCAATACAAATTAGAGATTTTTCTCTCTATCTTTCTTTTGCAATGTTGTAATCTTGGTAAAATCTAGCTCGAGTCTCTCTTGTAATGGTTATTGGATTGACATTCTCTTTTGCTAGTGCTCCAAATGTAGCTCGTGGTGTTTTTCAAAGTTTGTTCACCGCTACATTTAACCTGAATCACACTCCTTGGTTGCTTGTGTGTTCAGAATTGGCCTAGGAAATCCACCATCAATTTATCTATTCATTATGGCAGAACTGCTTATCCAAGCTTTGTTTTTTTTTTTATAGGCTAATTCAATTCAAGGCTTCTAGTCATTCCCATATTTCCAGACCACAGGTTTGGTGCATTGTACTTAGATTAATTTCACTAGCAGCATGAATAAGTCTAAAACCAGAAAGATTTGTGGCCAACCAAATGAAAGAGTTTTAGGTTGTACTAAAGAGGAAATGATAAAATTCTTTTGGTCGAATAAAAAGAGGATATATTTTCTCTAATAATGAACCAAGAATATGCAAATTAGAAATTATAAAATAGAAATAGAAGACATCTCATAAAATGTTCCATAAGTAAAGAAACAAATTAAAAAAAATGCCAGCATTCTGCAACTTGCAAATTAGAAATTATGAAATTGAAATAGAAGAATATCCTAAAATGTTCCATAAGTAAAACATAAATTCACTTTGATCTTTGGCACTAATGGTTAGGTCATGCATCTTCCAAAATAATACAACTACTAAAATCAATAAATCCTCAAGTCAAGTGTACTCAACCCAAAGCTTGTGATATTTGTCACTTTGCAAAGCAAAGAAAACTACCTTTACCAACCAGCACCACTCAATATCTTTGTTCTTTCGATTTAATCCATTTTGACATATGGGGTCCAATAATTGTTTCTCTTAAAGGCTTTAAGTACTTTCTTACTGTAGTTAATCGCTTCAATAGATTCACATGGGTTTTCCTTCTTGAAAACCAATGTTGAGGCTAGATTACAAGTTAAGTACTTTTGTAAATGTAACGCCTTGTTAGAGTAAGTGTGAGATATATATAGAAATCACATGAAAGATATTAGGAATAAAATTGAATAAATAATTAAATTAGAGATTAAAATAAATTGAATGAATGAATATATAAATAAATAAATAAATTAGAATTAAAAAAATTAAATTGATTAACATAATTAATTTGATTAAATTAAATCATATGATTAAATTGCATTTTTTTTAATAAAGAGTAATGGGACTATAAATATATGAAAATTTGGAATAATAATAATAATAATAATAATAATAATAATAATAATAATAATAATAATAATAATAATAATGATGATGATGATGATGATGATGATGATGATGAAGAAGAAATTAAAAAAACAAAGAAAAAGAAAAAATTTAAAAGAAAGATTAAAAAAAAAGGGTTACCCAAAATTAAAAAAAAAATGGAGGAAATATAAAGAAGAATCAGGAAATAGGAATGGTGCCCATTTTGGCATATAAAAACTTGAGGTACGACACATTTCTGTCATCTTCACTCAATTTTTCTTCTTCCTTCCAAGAATTAACATCCATTACTTTACCCTTTAACTCAACATTTATATCAAAATTCACTCAAAATAATTTTGTTCTTAGTAATTAATCTTTTCTCTATTATTCTAGTGTTGTTTAGAGCTGTTAGCATTGTGTTATGATAGTATGTTGTGTTCCGATTTTGATGCCTATAGAAACTGATTCTGGAAAAGTTTTAAATATAAAACCTATAGATTTATGTTTTAGGTTTATAACTATAAAAATAATTTTGTAATCAACCCAAAGCTTGTGCCATTTGTCACTTTGCAAAGCAAAGAAAACTATCTTTCCCATCTAGCACCACTCAATATCTCTATTCTTTCAATTTAATCCATTTTGATATATGGGGTCCAATAGTTGTTTCTCTTCAAGGCTTTAAATACTTTCTTACTGTAGTTGATAGCTTCAGCAGATTCACATGGGTTTTCTTCTTGAAAACCAATGTTGAGGTTGAGGCTAGATTACATGTTAAGTACTTTTTGTAAATCTCTTATGATTCTCTTAGTCTACCTCAAAAATATTATTCTCTCTATATTACTGTTCATATTGAGCCAAAAACTTATACCTAGGCTATGAAGTTTCATGAATGACAGCAAGCCATGAATCAACAAATTCATGCTTTGGAAGAAAATAATACTTGGGATAGTGTCTCTCTTATTGGTAGCAGAAAATATATTTGGATTGAAGAGAGTTCTAAGTTTCGATCAAAATTATAGATTTCAAAAATTTTTAATTTTACCAAAATATGCAATCAAATATTGCATGACATGAAAATATACTTTTCATATTAACTTTGAGTATTTATCCATAACTTTTAGCAAACATATTTTGTAACATTTATGAATAATATCTATTTTGTCAAGATCATCCCATGATTTAAAGAACAAAATGGAAAAATAAAAAGTTTAGACAAACCTTATAGAACTGAGTTCAGCAAGTGCGAACTAAGCAAAAAGACCAAAATTTTTAGTTTGGTTTATGAAATTCATTTGTTAGTTCCAGATGTATGATTACAAATTTCTCCTTCTTGCAAAATTATAAGCTACTAACACTTTAGGAGTTTTTTCCTTAATATTTTCTTGCAATGCTCATACCAAATGAGAGAAAGAAAAATTTTAGAACAAAAATAATGTTTGCTCGAGAGAAAACAATTCTGAGGAAGAAGAAGAAAAAATTAACAAGAAGAAAAATGAGATTAAGATAAAGAAGAGAGGAAAAATGGCAAAAAAAAAAAAATCAACCTATTAAATAATGTTGCAGACGGAAGAGTCAAAAATTTGACTTTTTTTTTTAAATTTTGATTTGTGATACAATGATGCTGCAACAATTGCATAACTCATTTTTAGGTACCACCATTAATCATAGAATTAATATTCTCTTCTATTATATATGGTAATTACTTTAATATATCACTCTAGTTTTAATTAAATTATTATAATTTTAATTAACACTTTAATTAAAATTATAAATAAGAGAAATAGTTAAAATTAATCAATATTAATTTTAACTCAAAAAATATAAGTGATCATTTCTAATTTAATTATCAATTAAATTACTCTCCACATCTATATATGGACTAGACAAATAATTTATTTTGGGTATGACTAATAAGGTCAATAATTTTATTGGAGCGGAAATATAATATTAACTCTTTAATATTATATCGGACACAATTTTTGAATTTTTCATATACCCAGATATATTAAGTATCCTTTTGGAATTCTTTTTTTAATTATCGATAAATTTCAAATATTAATTTGACCTGTAAATCATAATATTAAGTCATCTCATTATGATCCCGATATTGATTAGGGTCACAATATGTCAAACTCTATTAGTCAATATACTAATGAGTGATAATTTGTGTTTTGATTAAAATAAGACTTATTATTATTAATCTAATTAATAATTTAATTTTATATTAAATAAGTCATATTTCTCGTAGCTATGAATTTATTTTATCAGAACCAAAATATCAACTACATTAGAATCTTGCCCTGGTGCTATAGGGTAACGAGTCATACTATTGGTAATCTCATATCTCACTACATGACTAGCTGTGGTGACTATGAGTCGGATTACCAAGCACGGATAGCCCAGTACAAGGCAAGAGCACATCCACAGTTAACCATGAAATGACAGTCTTGACACCTTAAGTTAAAGGATTTCAAGTCATATAAGACTCATATGTTATGACTAAGATAATAACTGTTGACATCTAGCACTATCTGTGCAATTATTATCAAACATCACTGTTTGGTACCCTTAACTCTTTAAGAACCCATGGTTTATTTAGATATCATTATATCATGAATAATGAGATTCCTCATCAAAATAAACTATATGATAATCTAGAGGTTCAATGAATGCCCAATTCATTGTCCTATATTGGTTATGAATATTTTTAAGATTACCTTTTACCAAAGATATTTATCTAATTATTATTAACAACTTGATAATAAATTCTATATAGATAATCAAAGGGCCGTATATTTCATAGTATATTTAACTACTGCATTCATAATATAATCAACAACTTGAATATTTATTTATTATGAATGTGAAATATACATGTGTCAATTGTAGTATAATAATTAATATATAAAAAGTAGTGAATGCACTAAGGCATACACACCACTGATAACAAACTCCCACTTGCACTAGTGCCATTCACTACAATATCTAAGACCTATTGCATTTTTAGCTAATGGAACTTTCTGCACCGAGATATCACCTCACCCAACTATTTCTCTAATTAAATGATAATGCCGAAGCATATGTTTGAAGTTCTTGTTAGACATTGGTTCCTTAGATTGTGCTATAGCCCCATTATTGTCACAATACAAAAGAATGAGACTCTGAATAAATGGAACCATATCTAAATCCATTGGAAAGTTCTTCAAACACATGGCTTCTTTGGCGGCATCTAAGGCTGCTATATATTTAGCCTCTATTGTAAAATCAGCAATAGTCTTTTGCTTGGAACTTTTCCATACTCTGCTGCACCATTCAGGGTGAATATATGCCCTGATATGGACTTCAATTCATCCTTATCTGATTCAAAATCAAAATCTATGCATCCAACCATACTCAGATCGTCTCTTCCATAAACCAAGAACAAATCTTTAGTTCTTCTCAAGTACTTAATGATTGCCTTGACTGCTGTCTAGTAACCTTTACCTAGATTAGACTGATACCTGCTAGTCAAGCTAACAACAAAGGCTATGTCTGGTCTAGTACACAACATAGCAAACATCAGATTGCCTATGGCTGAAGCATACGGTATGCTAGCCATTCGTGCTCCTTCTTCAGGAGCTTTTGGACTCATCTCCTTAGAAAGATGCACTTCATACCTTACAGGTATTAATCCTCATTTGGAATTTTCGATCCCAAACCTTTTTAGGATTTTTTACAAATAAATGGCTTAGGACAGTCTTAACATTCTCTTAGCTCTATCTCTATACAACTTAATACCAAAAATGTAGGCTACTTCTCCCAAGTCTTTCATGGAGAAGGTGGATGATAATCAGACCTTTATATTGGCTAGAAAACCAACATCATTTGCTATGATTAGATTATTATCAACTTATGAGACTAAGAAAGCAATCTTGCTCCTACTAACTTTCTTGTATACACAAGCCTCATTAGGATTTTGAATAAAGTCGTAACTCTTTATAGCTTCATCAAAACGCTTGTTTCAGCTCCTTGAAGCTTGCTTAAGACTTTAAATGGATCTCTTAAGCTTGCACACTTTGGAACTATCTTCAGAATCAAATCCTTTAGGTTGTTCCATATAAATTTTTTCTTCAAGAAATCTATTGAGAAAAGCAATTTTTACATCCATCTGCCATATCTCATAATTATAGTGTGTTGCAATAGCTAAGAGTATTCGAATACTTTTAAGCATGGCTACGAGGGAGAAAGTCTCTTCATAGTCAATCCCTTCCTGTTGGTGATACCCTTTTGCTACAAGCCTAGCTTTATAAGTATCAACATTCTCTTCAGAATCTAGTTTGTGCTTATAAACCCATTTACAGCCTATTAGAACTATTTCTTCAGGTTAGTCTACAAGTTCCTAAACTTGATTCTAGTACATGGAATCTATCTCAGCTTGCATTGGTTCTTGCCATTTAAGAGTATCAATATCAGACATTGCATCCTTATAAGTGATATGATCTTCTGTTTGATCATTACTACTAAATGTGAACAATTTTTTTGTCATGTTCAATAGTAAATCCATATCATCTAGGAGGATGTGAAGCTCTTTCGGACCTCCTAGGAGCTGAAGTGATATTCTTTGTCATGCTAGGCTCAATTGGCTTATCAATCTCGATTAGTTTAGCCACTTGGATTTGTTTTTCAAATGACTCTTCATAAAAAACAATATGTTTGCCTTTGCCTCTTTCTTTAAGAAACTCTTTCTCAAGAAAAATGACATCTCTACTCTCAATAACAATTTGTTCGCCAAATAGATAGAAATAATATCCCAAATTATTTCTAGCAGCAGCATATCAACAAATCGGCCTTTAGTGGACCGTTCCTCTAACTTATCTATGTTTTGCCTTTTAATATAGGTAGGACAACCTCATATCTTAAAACAAGATAATATAGGAGTTTTAATAGTCCATATCTCATATGGAGTAGTATTAACAGATTTAGAAGGAACTCTGTTAAGAATATATAATGACATTTCCAAAGTATATCCCTAAAAGGAGATAGGTAAATTAGTATAACTCATCATACTACGTACCATGTCCAACAAAGTACAATTTCTCCTTTCACTCTCACCATTTAATTGAGGTGTGCTTGGTGAAGTAAACTATATGACAATTCCATTTTCTTTAAGGTAATCATTAAATTCAATATTTTAATATTCACCACCTCAATCCGATCGAAGTGCTATAATATTCTTTCGTAATTTATTTTCAACTTCGGCCTTACACTCTTTGAACTTTTCAAAGACTTCAGATTTGTATTTCAATAAATGCAAATATCCAAATCTAGACTTATCGTCTATAAAGGTAACAAAGAATCGATAACCTCCTCGAGCCATTTCCTTAAATGGTCCACAAATATCAGTATGAATTAATTCAAGAAGGTTCTCAGTACGTATCATTTGACCAGCAAATGAACCTCTAGTCATTTTTCCTTGCAGATATGATTCACAAATAGAATCATTAAACTGAGAATCTAAACCTTTTAAAATTTCCATGTCTACCAACTTATGGATCCTTGCATTAGAAATATGACCAAGTTTTAAGTGCCAAACCCGTGTCATACTTGAATCATTATACTTAGTTTGATTATAATTGTTATGTACGTTGCTCAATAATAACTCTTTGTTATTTATCTTATTATGTTTATCACAATATAAATAATATAAGTCATGATATTCAGTTCCAGTGCCAATAAGATTATTATTAAAATAAATGTAACACACATATATGCAAAACAAAAATTGTCAAAATGGATATAGATATAATATTCTTATAGGTATTAGGAATATACAAAACATCCAATAATAAAATTACATGATGGTTTAATAAAATGAAGATATCTCTCATTTACTCGGCTGTAACTCTTGCTCTATCACCAAGAGTGAGTTTTATCTCCCTATCATATAACAACTTCTTATGCCTTAGATCCTGCATAGATGAACAAATATGAGCAGCTTCTCCTGTGTCTAAGACCCAAACATATGACGAGTTAAAAGAATGATCATAATTTAAATCAACATTTAAATTCAAAGGATGAGAAATACCTGAAGGACCTACAATCCCTTTGCCTTTGGTCTTCTCTAAACTTTTTAAATAAACTGGTCAATTTCTCTTCCAATGACCATCCTTTTGATAATGAAAACAAGTTCCTTTGTCAACCTTTGACTTAAGCTGGCCTTTTACCTTCCCTTTACCCTTTTTAGGATGCAAAGAAGAGGGAGTGGAACTATTTCCCATAGTGGTCTTTTTCTTTTTCCTCTTCTTTAGAAAAGAAGAAGAAACTGCCACCAATATTTTTGCCTCTTTCTTTTGGGGATTAATCACAATATTTTGGTGATAAATCAAATTTTGTTGCAGCTCTTACAAAGTGCATTCCACTTTGTTCAAATAGAAGTTAGAAATGAAACTTTCATAGGAACGTAAAAGTAATGCTAAGATACAGTCTGTCTTAAGCTCCGTATTTATGAAGAAATTGAGATCTTCAAGGCAATAAATAAGCCTTATCATCTCACCAACATTTTCACTAACATCTTGGCCTTCCTTCATTTTCATTTGGAATAGTTAAAGCAGGTAGTCCTACTAGCCTCACCAAAACTTTCCTTTACTAATTCCAAAATATCATCACAAGCTTCTATCTTTTCATATTGCTCTTGAAGCTTATTTTCCATAGAAGCAAGTATATAGCACTTTGCTTGGGTGTTATTATCAACCCAATCTGTGTAATGTTGTTTTTCAGCCTCACTTGCATTAGCGGCAGGCGCTGCAGGTTTTGGCTTACTAGTAACATCCCACAGACACTGCTGGATAAGCACTAGCTTAAGGTTCCTTAACCAGTCCACATAATTAGGCCCGGTGAGCCTATTACGGTCCAATAGCAATTGAAGTGATGATGGTGTAGCCATATTATTAGAGAAAATTAACTGCAGAAAGTATAAAATGTATCAGTTTAATTATATATTAATGGTCAAACCAATTAACGAAAATGATTTGGACACATAATCATAATGGTTCTCCCACTAATTTAGCACATCCTACACTTCCCTTATAGAAAACGAAAGTTTTGTTGGGGTGAACTTGTAGTGGGTAAATTGAGTCTCAATAATACTTTAACTAATATTCCTCAACTTCTTATAGTGACATTCTTAGAATATTAACATATTGATGAGATGACAACTCTTTTCCAAATACAATAATTGTAAACCTAATTTAGTTCCTTTTTAACTGGCTCCTAACACACTAACCCTCAGCTTCACAAAAATGGCATTCTTGAGCTAACATATTAGATGAATTCTATCCACGAGATCAGTAAAATAAATGGACCCAATCTAGTGCCACTCAGCTTCACAAAATGACATTCTTGCAGCACTAGATGTCTATCCATTTTACAAGTCAAATACATTATTTGACCTTATCGTTAATATACAACAATTTGCATATTAATGCTCCCATGGAGAGCCTCAATGTAGACATCTTACGTCTTTATTGGATTCATTATCTTTGAGAAGATTACTTGGTCTTTTATCCTAAATTTTTAAGGTCTCACTTTGCACATGAACTAAATTAAAAATTTACTTGCATTCATAAAGCAGTAAATTTATCTTTGAATTATCACATAATTCAATTTTAAGGTTAATGCTTGCATATCAGTCTTTTTCATGCCATATCTTATATGATCATAAAATGTGATCACATCTATATCTATACTTGGATGTTTATGGATCTATAAATATACATATTATATTTGATTGAATAAAATGCATACTACCCCTCATTAGTATGTACTTTATATATATATCTCATTTAAATTATTATATATATATATTTATACATATTTATTTTTAATCCAAAATTAATATTTAAAGCTCACATATTTAATCATTTACCACATATAATCACATCACATGTAATAATAGAAATTAATCATGCAATTTACAATCCTATTGCAATTACTAGAAAAATTTACACCCCAAAATGGAAAATACAAATTAATCTCCATCTTAGCAGATTTTTGTTGTTGCTTCTCCTCAAAATTTCGGGCCTCCATATTCCAAAGGAAAATTTTTACATTATATTCTCTTGGCATACCAAAGACTTCAATATAATGATAAAAATAAATTATGGATATATTAATATTACAAACCAATTTATAAAAATAATAAAACTCATAGCACTTTTGAAAATCCAAAACAAAATAGGAGATATATCATGTAACATCACATGTAACATAATATATAGATTAAATCTAAAAGAACAACAAGAAAATTTTCCATAACCAAACCGAGCCTACTAGCATAAAAGAGTCATTTTGCCCAAAAATTCATGGAATGGCTCTGATACCATTTGTTGGCAACGGAAAATATATTTGGATTGAGGGGAGCTTTAGGTCTCGGTTAAAATTATAGATTTAAAAATTTTTTAATTTTATCGAAATATCCAATCAAATATTGCATAACATGAGAATACATTTTTCATGTTAATTTTGAACATTTATCCATAATTTTTAGCAAAACATATTTTGTAACATTTATAGATAATATCCATTTTACCAAGATCATCCAATGATTTAAAGAATAAAATGGAAAAATAAAAGGTTTAGACAAACCTTACAGAACCGAGTTCACCAAGTGCGAATCAAGCAAAAAAAACTAAAAGTTTTAGTTGCATTGATGAAACTCCTATGCTAGTCCCAGATGTATGATCACAAATTCTTCTTTCTTGCAAAATTATAAGCTATTAATACTTTAGGAGTTTTTTCCTCAATATTTTCTTGCAATGCTCATACCCGATGAGAGCAAGAAAAATTTTAGAATAAAAATAATTTTTGCTTGAGAGAAAACAATTCTGAGGAAGAAGAAAAAAATTAACAAGAAGAAGAATGAGATTAAGATAAAGAAGAGAGGAAAAATGGCCAAAGAAAAAAATCAACCTTATTAAATAAGGTTGCAGACGGAAGAAAAAAAAAATTTGACTTTTTTTTTTTGTTTTGATTTATGATACAATGATAGCGCAACAATTGCATAACTCATTTTTAGCTACCACCATTAATCATAGAATCAATTTTTTGTTCTATTATATGCGGTAATTACTTTAATATACAACTTTGGTTAATTTAATTAACAAGTCAATTAAATTATTATAATTTTAATTAACACTTTAATTAAAATTATAAATAAGAGAAATAGTTAAAATTAATCAATATTAATTTTAACTCAAAAAGTATTAGTAATCATTTCTAATTTAATTCTAAATTAAATTACTTCCCACATCTATATATAGACTAGACAAATAATTTATTTTGGGGTGACTTATAAGGTCAATAATTTTATCGGAAAAGAAATATAATATTAATTCCCTAATATTATATCGGACACAATTTCTGAATTGCTCGTATACCCGGATACATTAAGTATCATTCCAGAATTCTTCTTTTAATTATCGATAAAATTTCAAATATTAATTTGACTTTTAAATCATAATATTAAGTCATCTCGTTATGATCCCGATATTAATTAGGGTCACAGCATGTCAAACCCTATTAGTCAATATACTAATGAGTGATAATTTGTGTTTTGATTAAAATAAGACTTATCATTATTAATCTAATTAATAATTCAATCTGACATTAAATAAGTCATATTTCTCGTGGCCAGAAATTTATTTTATTAGAATCAAAATATCAATTTCATTAGGATCTTGCCCTGGTGCTACAGGGTAACGAGTCCTACTATTGGTAATCTCATGTCTCACTACATGACTAACTGTAGTGACTATGTGCCGGATTACCAAGCATGGATAACCTAGTATAAGGCAAGAGCACCTCTACAATTACCCATGAAAGGACAGTCTTGACACCTTAAATCAAATGACTTCGAGTCATATAAGACTCATATATTATATCCAAAATAATAACTGTTGACATCTAATACTATTTACGCAGTTATTATCAGACGTCACTGTTTGGTATCCTTAACTCTTTAAGAATCCACTGGTTTATTTAGATATCATTATATTATGGAGAATGAGATTCCTCCTCAAAATAAACCATGTAATAACCTAGAGGTTCAATGAATGTCCAATTCATTGTCATATATTGGTTATGAACATTTTTAAGATTAAATTTTACCAAAAATATTTATCTCATTATTACCAACAACTTGATAATAAATTCTCTGTAGATAATCAAATGACTGTATATTTTATAGTATATTTAACTGCTATATTCATAATATAATCAACAACTTGAATATTTATTTATTATGAATGTAAAATATATATGTGTCCATTGTGGTATAATAATTAATATATAAAAAGCAGTGAATGCACTAGGGCATACACACTACTGATAACATCCCTTCCATATGGCAAAGTTCCCATAGACTGCAAGTGGGTGTTCTGGATTAAACATAATGGCGATAGGACCCTTGAATGCTACAAAACCCTTTTAGTTGCTAATGGCTTCACTCAACAACCTAACATCGACTATGTTGACACCTTCTCTCCAGTGGCTAAGATCACTACCATTCAAGCTTTCCTTGCTATTGCTGCCATAAAAAATTGGCATTTAGAGCAACTTGACATCAATAACATCTTCTTACATGGTGATTTGTATGAAGAAGGTTACATGAGATTGACTCCTAGTTTTATCACTACCACTTTTAATTCTGTTTGTCACCTCTCAAAGTCTCTCTATGGCTTGAAACAAGCTAGCCATTAATGGCATTTGAAGCCTTCTACTACTTTACTATAGTAAGGTTTCGACCAAGCCGCTGCATACAGTTCTCTCTTCCCTAAAGGTATTGCTAATTCCTTCATTGCATTGCTAGTTTACGTGCTCGCTAGTGATTCCAACAGTGAGATTCAGGTTGTGAAACAATATCTTCATTCCATCTTTAAGATTAAAGACCTTAACCGGCTGGTAATTTAGAGCTTAAAGATTTTTCTAACTTTGACTAGGCCACTTGTCGTCTCATTTGCAAATCGATCACCATCTATTGTGTGTTCCTTGGGCCCTTTTCAATCTCTTGGAAAATAAAAACATAGTCAACCGTATCTAAATCCTCTACCGAGGTAGAGTATTGAGCAATGGTAAGTGCTACATGTGAGATTCAATGGCTTCTTTTTCTCCTCAATGATCTTCAAGTCCTATACCCTACGCTTGCTATTCTCTACTGCGACAATCAGTCTGCTATGCATGTTGCTCACAATTCTGTCTTTCATGAGTGCACCAAACATATTGAACTTGATTGTCATATAGTTCGGGAGAAAATTAAGGTTGGTTATTTGCATCTTCTTTGGGTTCCCTCTAACTTGCAGGGTCGGGGGGGTGTAATAGACTTATGACCCTAACAGTAGCCTCTGCATTGTCTTCAATAGCTGTGCAAGTTAATATAGAGTATGAGGCTACCACAAGTGCACATCATGGCAACAACCTAGCAACTAACATGAGCTACCGAGCTTATTACAGCAAGAGTAGCTTGCTCTCTTTGTGAGTAGTTAGGAGCGGTTACTTTTTACCATTGTATATAAGTAGCTCATCTAATATAGCTTCTATAATTTTTTCTCATTCTTCAATACAAATTAGAGATTTTTACTAAATATACCACAAAGAAAGCAACATAGCTATATGACAAAGAGTCCGAAGGAACTAGAAATCATAGGCTACCAAATTATTTCTGAAGGCAAACCATGCCAAAAGCTCAATCTTAGCAGGGAAAAAGTTGAGCCAAGTGGTAAGCAATGAAGATGATGCCGAGTAGTTATGATTAAGAAGAGCAGTGTACATAGATTTTACAGTGTAGCATCCAAATTTGTTTAAACCCCAAGCTAGTTGATAACATGTACCCCTCTTAAAATTAATAGTACTGAGGAGATGTAGCAGCTCATATGAATGTTGGATTTCTAATACATTGAGCTCTCGAGACCAATTTAAAGTCCAAAACCAATTATTGTTCACCAAAGTTCCCATGTCATTGATAAGGGATAGGGGATTAGTGGTTAACTCGAACATGTCCAGATATTGGTTGCCAAGAAGGTGTTGCCATACCAAATGTCTATCCAGAATCAAGTACTGCAAATTAATCTCCATAACTACAGCCCTTTGAGTTGTGTAATCCAAAAAATGGAAGAAGCTCAACATTCTCATTTTGGAAATCCACAAGATACAACTGTGTCACACACAATTAGTTTCCATAAATAAAAAATATCTAAGTTAGGCTTGGCTTGGACTAAGGGATTTCATACTTGTTTAGACTATAGATTTGCACCCTTGTGCCTATGCGCACAAGAGAGAGCCTTAGATACTACTTTCTTACTAATATAAGAATGTATCTTTGTATATAAACTTATGTCCAATTTTGACATTTTAGAGATGTGTGATAAATCCCACATTACTCACTTCACTTTATTTTTCCTTAATAAGAAATTTACTTTGAACTTCAATAATTATTTACACATTTACCATTTTGAACATATTAATACATTAATTCATATTTCTCATATCAAGAGATACATAATGAATTATTCTTCCAAAACTGAGTTATGGAATCTTTACGAATTACCCTCTCAAATGGCTCAATTTTTTCTAAATGTGTTGTGTTTTTTTCTTTTGGGATATATATATATATATCGTTAATTAACTTTTAGTTTTTGTGTCTCAAATATTTTTTAAATTTTTTGTCCACACCTTCAAAAAGTAAGTTTTATAAATTTTTACTTTAGTTCTTCATATCTAAATTTATTCGTTTTTTTCTTTAAAATACTTCTTTTAAAATTATATCCCAAAGCCTTTATTTTCTTTCTCATTAGGCTTAATTACAAAAAAAAAATACGAACTATAGTTACTTTAACAATTATATCTCCAACTATATGTTATTACGAAAATAATAACAACGTCCAAATTGTTTGAACATTTGTAGCATCTAGCAAGAAGAGTCAACAAAAATGATGATGTGGAGGCTTGACGTGATTTTTAAAAAAAGAAAATTATATGATTCAGAAAAAAATGTCACGTCAGCCCTCTCACACTAAATGCCACCGTTTGGAATCAAATCTATTTACCCATGTTCAAAACATCAAAGCTAAACTTTATTTGCATAAAAAACCCTAAGCATCGAGAGACAAACAATCATAAGTGCAATAGAAAAGGTGACCCCATTTACTGGTGTCCAGGTGATTTAGTGGTCCACATGCGTTGGGAAGCCGACAAGAACTTGTTAATTAGAGCGAATTGTGACTATTAACTTTTGCGATAGGTACTTTTCCAATTCATTTTTATATTCCCAATTATTAGGGTTTTGGAAAGTAGTGCAAAAAATAGTATGCCTAAATGATTGAATTTTTTTTTTGTTTTCTTTATTTTAAAATATGGATAATTTTACGATTTTAATAAATTATGGTGGGATTTTTCATGAAAATGATGATTATATTGGGGCAGATATTGAAGCTATTAATAATGTGGATCCATACATGATAGGGTACCTGAATATTGAGGAGATTGTACATGATTTAGTTTATTGGCCAATCAAAAAAATTTGCTTTTCGAGAGAACATGAACCCTTGTAAGTTGTTTTTCTTTACTGATGATAAAGGGGTTATGAGAATGCTGAATTTCATTAACCTTGAATATCGAACTATGACTCTATTTGTTGAGGGTGAACCAATTTAGGAAATCATTGGGGAGAATAATATTAGTGGTAATAATGATGGGGATTAAGGTGCATTTGATAATGGTGGTGATGAAGCTGCATGTGATAATGGTGGTGATGAAGACAAAGATTGCAATGTTGATACATCTATTATTGGGGATAGATACATGGATGATGTGGAAGTTAATGCATGTGAAGAAAGTGATACTGAAAATAGGATGGATGAAGCTGACTTTAGTTCTAACGATGATGAGTATATGGAAGCCAGAAGAAATATAAGATGGGAAAAAACTAAACAAGTGGAATATAGTGATGACCCCTAATGGAGCAACAAGTGCATGGAGGAAGCTATTAGTAACTAAAAAGAAGAAAGCAGATAAAGGCAAGGCCAAAGTAACTATCAAGCTAATTCAGAAGTCCAAAGTAGAAGAGAATGTTCCTAAGCAAACAGCCTTCAATGACCATAATGCAGATGATGCTAAAGGAGGGAATGGATGTATATACTTGTCTTTTGATGATTTAGTGCAGACACTTATGTCAAGTGAAAAGGGTGATTTAAGTCTACAAAGGAATAAAAAAGTGAAAAGAGATCTCTATGACCCAAACTGTGACCACAAGACTCTAGTGTTAGAGCTTGGTATGCAATTCTTAAATGTTGATTAGTGCAAGTTAGCTATTTAAAATTGGGCAATACATAATGGGCACAACATTAGATGAGTTAGAAGTAGTTATGGGAAGATTGAAGCAAAATATCATAAGGACTGACCTTGGGGTCTTTATACAAGCAAACTTAGAGATGATCAGACTTGTGTCATTAAATGATTAGATTTAGTTCACACATGTTCCAAAAATATTAAAAAACAGACAAGCCATTTGTGAAATGGTTGGCTAAACAGTTCTTACCTATAATTTAGAGGAGGCCAAATTACACTGCAAAGGAAATGCAAGATGTGCAACTCTTATATGAGGTTGATGTCAAATTGATGCAATGCTATAGGATAAAATAGAGGGCTTTGAAAAAGTTAAAAGGCTTATTTAAGGAGCATTACTGCAAGTTACCATCATATGCAGCTAAATTGAGGAGAACGAATATGGATGGGAGATTTGAACTAAAGTGTGAACTGGATGAAAGTGGCAAACCTGTGTTTCAAAGGTTATACATAGAATTTAATTGTTTGCACAAGGGATTCATTATTAGCTGCAGAAGGCTACATGGCTTTAATGCATGTTTTCTAGAAACAATTTTGAGAGGAACCTTATTAGTAGCTGTTGCACATGACTCCAACAACAAAATGTACTCAGTTGCATGGGCAGTTGTAGAGAAAGAAAATGAAGGGACATGGACATAGTTTTTCCAAATTCTATTTGAAGAGTTGCATATAGATGATGGATTTGGATGGACTTTTATATCTAACCAACAGAAGGTAAAATATTGTATATTAACCTTTGTTATTGATTTCATTTACTTTTCCATGCACTTGGTGTATTAGCTTATGACTTTCTATTGTTTGCATGTCAAGGGCATGATTACTAAGTTCATCCTAATTAGTGGCTATGGTTGTAGCTTGTCAATATACTATATGTTAGGATTAAATGCAATTGAAGTTTGAGCCAATGTATTGGGAATGTAGGGAAAGCCTGATAGACCAAGAAAGGAAGTGAATGGTTCACCAATAAGGAAAAGACAAACGACTACACCTAGGAATGCTCAACCAAGACTGAGAATGCCTACTCCACTAGTTAATAAGGAAGTTACAAATAAATTCAAAGAGAGACAATTGGTAATGCATACAAATGAAATTCATATTCTGCATATTTTATGAGGTTGTATATTAGTGCTCATGCCTTCATTTATAGTACAAACTAGATAGGGTTATGGTGTCATAAATTTTACTAATTTTAGGAATGTATATTGTAAAGCAAGTATTGTTATGTTGTCATGCTTTCCTGTTGTTGTTTTTATATATTCCTGGTAATTTGTTGGTGTTTGTACATGTCATTGGACATTTTATGTATTATTATACAGATGGTAGGTGAAACACGAGTCAATTATGTGATTGGTGCAAGAGCGACAGTAGCTGCAACATTAGCAGGGCCATCAATAGCTACACCAGAAGATGCAACAGTTGCAGCAAGGCCATCAGCAGCTACCCCAACAATGATACTAGGAGATGGACCTCCACCAATGTCAACAAATCATATAAACGATGTCATACAAAGTTAGAAATCAGCTGTCATAAAAAAAACTAGTGGAAACTAGTTGATTAGGATTACTGGTGGATTTTTTATTATTATTATTATTATTATTATTATTATTATTATTATTATTATTTTTGCATTATTGGTGGAAATTTGGACAATTGATAGCATTACGGAATGACTATGCTTGATGTATTTAGGAATGGAAAAGCCACTTGAAACATTTTGATAGCATTTTGGACAACGTTAGCTATGTTTGATAGCATTTGATGGCATTTAGGTATTGCACTGCCAATGCCAATTTTGGACAATGTTTGTAGGCACTATATGGCTATGTTTTGGACAATGCCAATTTTGAATGTAAAATTTGAATGATAATGCCAATTGAAACTTTTTGTAGTGTAAATCTAATTTGTTTAAGCATGTTGAATCATTTTAGAACAAAGTGCTATCTTCCAAAATTGAAGAACTTCATTTAAGCATTCTATTAATTAGGAAGAAACTTTACATTCATAGCATTTGCATCATTTCTCTTCAACAAATAACCAAATGAAAATGCAAGGAGACCTACAAACACTATCTCTACTACATTATACTTAATTTTCATATTTTGCTCCATTTCCTTCTTCAAGATGTTGTTATCCAACAAAAGTAACTTCCTTTCACACAATAAGTCATTCCTTTCTTCTTTATAATTCTTCATATTGACTTGTAAACTGGCATTCCTTTCTTCTGCAAGTTTCAACTTTTCTTCAAGTATCTTTATATGCTCTTTCAATTCAACATTTGTTTCTTGTGCACTCTTCAATTTTTCTTCAATTCGTAGCTTCTGCCTTATTATCTTCACTAAAACCTCCTTCACTTGCCCATTATATGGTTCATCAACCCATTTAAAATAGTGTCAATCCCGATTCTAACATTAAACCATATAAACAACCGAAATAAGACTATTGGTAATCCACAAATGAGTTTAACATCTCAAACATGCACAAACTCATATGTTCTCACAAAGGGCATCTGAGGAACCTTCAACTTGGATTATTGAGTGTGAAAGAGATAAGCAAATGGCATTCTCCATCTTTGCAACTTCCCCTAATCCTTGAGGAAATAGATACGGAGCTTCTTCCACTTGTATTATGCGACATTTGAAGTTAATCAACCACACGACTTGAGTTGAAGGTGGTTTCAGAATATTTCGTAAAAATGGAAGAAGGGAATAAATGAGGGTTAGGTTAGGGATTTTGATGTTCTTACGGTAAGAGTAAGAGGGAATAAGTGGATTTGATTAAAAAATGATGGCGTTTAGAGTGTGAGAGGGTTGACAAGACATTTTTTGCTGTGTCAGATAATTTTATTTTAAAAAAAATCATGTCTGGCCTCCATGTCATCATTTTTGTTGGCTCTCCTCACCAGATGCTGCAAATGTTCAAACAATTTGAATGTTGTTATTTTCGTAAAAATGTGTAGTTGGAGATATAATGTGAAAGTACCTATAATTCGTGATTATTTTGGTAATTAAGTCTTCTTATTATAGTCCAACATAATGTTTTATAGATAAATGAATAAAAATTAAAATTCAAAACTATTCAAAAAAATTGCGCACACCTAAACTCATTTTAGCTCTCTCTAGAGTGCATATGAGACTATAATTCTTTAGAAAAATTACAATTAACTAAATCATTCTTTTTTAATTAAAAAATTAATATTTTCGTGATATCATAAAACCACATTACAAAAGCAAACAAAAAAACAAAGAAATTAAAAACACCTGAAAACTCTCTCCCTCTCTCTCTGTTTTTTTAAATAGCAAATAAATCTGAATTGACATTGAATATATGGAAAAGAAAGGCTCAGTAACAATCAGAGGGCAAAATGAATTAATAGTATTAAAATTTAGTATACCTATTAAATTGATATTAAATTTTTTTTTTTTATCAAATTGGTATTAAAATTTTTGAGTTTGTAGTAAGTTGGTACCAAAATTTTGGAATTCATTTCGGACAACAAATTTGTTGATGTGAAAGTCATATTTACTGATGTAAAAACCGAATTTGCTGATATGACAACTGGATTTACTGATATAACCGCCAAATTTACTGATGTGAATGTCAGAATAGTTTTAGTAGCATAATCTGAAACTTAGTTTTAAAATTTTGTAATCAATTTTTTGCAAATTAAAATTTTGTTACCAATTTAATACATACAAAGTTTTGGTAAAAAAAAATAAAAAACATTTGACCCAACAACAAGAAGGAGAAGATCCGAAGAGAAGGAAAGTAGAGATGTATTCGCCGCAGCTTCTGTTGATGCGTGAGCACGTAGCGTCACAGTGGGAGATAGAGAAGCCTCAACCTCAGCCGGGGAGCCTTGGAGCTTCTCTCATCCAACTCATGAATGATCCTTGCCACTCTTCTCTTCGTCTCCGAGAAAACACAGGTCTGTCTAATTTTAATTATTTACTCTTTATATTATTCCTTATTAGACTCTTCAGGCGATTAAATTTCAACAATTTTATTACTGTTGCAACAGAGAAGGCATAGAAAGATGCCACTACCAAGGCAGTGAAGCTATCAAATCTCTTAATGGACGCTGTAAATGGCGGAGTGCAAGAGTCATTGATCAACAAGAAAAGAATTGAACTCGAAATTCGATCTTTAGCTGCTACTATTTCCCGATTCATCAGACTAACCGATCAGTGGCTTTCTGCTTCACATGCTATCAACTCTGCAGTCAAGGTTAACTATTGTGTAGTTTCCATTTCCAATTTCTTATATATTTATTTTGTTCTTGTTTCTGTACTTGAATAAGGTAAATCAATTTTTTAAATTAATTTTTGAGATTTTTTCTTTTTTTTTTTGCATAGGAAATTGGGGATTTTGAGAACTGGATCAAGACTATGGAATTTGATTGTAAAAGCATAACTGCAGCAATTCGCAACATTCATCAATAGTGTTGGAAAAAATTAAATCAACAAATCAGCAATATAGAATAAATCAAAGCAAAGCAAGCAACAATAACAAATAGATCCAAAAGTTAAATATGCAATCAAATAAATGAAAGTAGAATAGTCTAGATTGAAGCACGGTAAAACGCTATCCCAAGAGAAGAAACGGCCCCACTGCACTGACAAATTTTTTCGTAATTACATTTTTCTTTCAATATACGATAATTCACCAAATCTCTAGTGTTCTACTAAGCGTATTCTCGAACCAAATTTTGCCCAAGCTCACCAAAGAATAATGTATCAATATTTGATGATGATAAACCTTAAATTTGCTCAACCGAATTCAATACGGCTTAGAATGTTTTTTTTTTCTATTTTTTTGGTTACAAATAAAGAAGTGGCTTCTTCATGTTCATCAATGCTGAGTAAAAAAGGTGGGGTGGGTCTGCCTTTTTTTTTTTTTTTCTTTTATCAAAGATAAACTCAGTTATATAATCAGTTAAGTAACGATTATATTGAGATAAAAGAAAATGGAGCTAAAATAATGGAGTTGATATGAAAGTATCCCTCAAAATCTGGACACTATTTTAAATATCACAGCAATTTTTTTTTTTTTTTAAAGAATTCATAAAATCTGCAAACAGAAAAAATTTTAAACCAAATAAACACATGTTCAACAATCCCCCATTTTGGTTAAAATTTTTATTCTCTTATTTATTATATTTTGTATTTAAACTAGAAATAAAATACATTATTTTTTTGGTGAGTATAAAGTTATTTTCGGATTTGAACTTTCATTTAGTGTAGATGAGTCTCAATTTGAAGAAGATATAGTGAACTTGTATCTTGTATCTTAAACTAAGCTTCCATGACCATATCTTAACTCATTACGCATACAACTTTGGGCAAAATCAATGGTTCTATCAGTTTTTGACTTTTAAGGTCATGCATACTTATCTTGTTTCATGAATATCTTGTTGGCTGGCAGCGGAAGCGTTATTTTATTTGGATTGAGGGGAGTTCTAAATTTCGGTCAAAATTATAAATTTCAAAAATTTTTAATTTTACCGAAACATGCAATCAAATATTGCATGACATGAAAACACATTTTTCATGTTAACCTCGAGCATTTATCCATAACTTTTAGCAAAACATATTCTGTAACCTTTATGGATAATATCTATTTTGTCAAGATCATCCCATGATTTAAAGAACATTAATGGAAAATAAAAAGATTAAGACAAACCTTTTATTACCGAGTTCACCAAGGTACAAACCAAGCAAAAAGACCAAAAGTTTTAGTTGTGTTGATGAAACTCCTTTGCTAGTTCCAGATGTATGATCATAAATATTTTCTCTTTCTGGCAAATTTATAAGCTACTAACATTTTAGAAGCTTTTTCTCAATATTTTCTTTCAATGCTCATACCATATAAGAGAAAGAAAATTTTTTAAGAACAAAAACAATTTTTGCTTGAGAGAAAACTTTTGAACCATAAGAAAAAATTTTAAACTCACCAGAAGAAGATTAAGAAGAAAAGGAAGAAGAAGAAGGAGATTAAGAAGGAAGAAAAGGCCAAAGGCAAATAACCATTTTTCAACCTCCTTCAATGAGGTTTGTGGGCAGATGAAAAAAATTGATTTTCATTTCTTTTTTTTTTAATTTTTTTAATTTTAATTTATAATACAATGATAGTGCAACAATTGCATAGCTCATTTTCTAACTACCATCATTAATCATAGAATCAATTTTTTCTTCTATTATATGTGGTAATTACTTTAATATACCACTATAATTAATTTAATTAACAACTTAATTAAATTATTATAATTTTAATTAATACTTTAATTAAAATTATAAATAGTTAAAATTAATCAACATTAATTTTAACTCAAAAATATAAGTGATCATTTCTAATTTAATTCTCAATTAAATTACTCCCCACATCTATATATGGACTAGACTAATAATTTATTTGGTGTGACTTATAAGGTCAATAATTTTATCGAA
>CATIWF010102201.1:0-103311 GCA_949630135.1 Balakata baccata | reverse complement strand
CAAAGCAAAATTTGCTGTAAGTAGGTGTTGTGTGTTCAACAACTACTTGAATCTGTTGTATCCTGGGAGACAAACGCCGGTTATCCTAAACACCCGTGTAGGAGGCGAATTTGTCTTAAGGAAACTGTGTGCTACACAGGCTTCAAATTGTTTTCCATTTTCTACTATTGATTTTGAATATTGAATTAACATTTCTCCTATTTTTTATATTTGATTTCTAACAGCAACTCCTTAATTATAAATTAATTTGTAATCTTCTAACCTATAACAATAAAATTACAAATTTGATGTTACTATTGCCATGATGATGGATGGTGCGATAGATCATTAATTTCAATGCCATAATCAGTTCCAAAAAAAAAAAAAAATTTCTTTTTTTTTTTTCTACTTGAATTTGTATTATAAGTGCACTGTAATTAATTGGTAGCATTATAAATATGCTTATAAAAAAAATTGGTAGCATTATAAATCTCATACAATAGCTTTTCTTTTCTTTTTTCTTTTTTTGGATGCTCAAAAGAAAATATTTATACCATTGATGTGATATTGATCTGAAGGAATGTAAACCATAATATAAAAAATGAATTTGAAGTAATAAAAATTCAGAAGACATTTGATTTTTCTCTTTGGGCGAATGTGTGAAGCAATTATAGTAAGCTAGAAAGTTTTCTTAATTCCAAAATGTTCCCCCTTTTTTCTCTTTTTCCTGTATTTTTATTTAAAAAAAATGAATTGATTACTTAAACTAATTAATAAGCTAGATGGGCGCCAAGCATGTTCATGTTCATAAAATTAACCACATGTGCGATATTGCGACAAGTAAAAAAATTTGTATGACAAAGAAACACAAGAGAAAGAAAGGAAAGATGCATGTTTGTTATATATATATATATATATAATGATGTTTTCCTTGCTAAAAAACTGAGAAAATTCTCACTACAAAAAAAGCTATTTAGCAACCACATGATCATTGTCGCTAAATAGCTACCAGAAGAGACCATATCGTGACTAAATTTTTAAATTTCATATTAGCGACCAATCCATTTAAAGTTCTTCACTATTAATAGTGACAGATATGTTTTCCGTCGCTAAATTGGAACCTAGCGTAAAAGGCCATCAGAATGGTCGCTATGATTTTTTTTTTTAAATTTTTTATCTAAAGTTGATTTATATTTTTAATTATGTATTTATGTCAAAATTAGTGGTTCTTTTCAATCAATTTATGTTTATAAAATAAAAATCGATTTTTTTTTGTATGACAATGGATTACCGATCGCTCTATGTTATATATAAGCATGGTCCAAATAAAAAAAATTTCAAGAAAGTGACAAAGGCCAACCAAGCTCATATCATATATGGAATCTTTTTGCTTCTGAATTTCACATGAAAACAAAAGCCCATCTGCACGATTTGCCAAACTTCACTGTGCATAAGCCTATTTATATCATTATATTGTATGCTATAATTGCATTTCACACAAATGGAATCATCGATCCTATACCTAATTAATGAACTTGTCATTGTTTATGTATTTTCATTCCACACAAATAGAATCATATACTAATAAATTTGTGTCCTAGACAAGTATTTTTCCATTTTTATAGTAGTTGCATTCATTTTTCAAATTTGCATGCATGCTTTTGATCCGAATTACAACTTCAATTCGGAACTTTTCATTACTTGAGCAACAATGCCAACCTAGATAGCTATGGCTACAAACAGAAATTGAGAAAGTGAAATTAAAATGACAATTAGGATATTTATAAAGAAAATTAAAAAGAGGCTTGATTTGATTACTCTCACACTTCATCAGTAGTAATCTCACTCCAGTTCTTAATAGCTTGCAACACCGATTGTTTCACCATCTCAGCATCAATGCTTTCACTATGCTCTTCGTTCTGTAAAATTGAAATAATTAAGTTTTGATATGAGCAGTTTTATTTATAGAAAATTTCCATAACATATCCTCCACCCATATATAAATCTTTAGCAGCAGATAATCTTTTTAAGAAAATTGAAATAAAAAAAAATAAAAAAGAGATCCCACTTCAGCAGGTGGCTAAACATGGTAAAAGGCAAACACTTGATCACTTCATAATGAAATTATACAAGCAAGCAAACCTATACAGCAACAAGACGTGGCTGACAGTGAGCCTCTCGATCCAAAAAAAAAAAGACTAGAGTGAGCCTCACGCTAGAGAAATTAGTCACTTAATTAGCAAAATATCTATGGCAAAACAGAAATTTCTTGTCTAGAATGTGCATTTATGAATAAAACGAACTATAAAGTACTGCTATATAAGAAAAATAATTCTCAACTTTTTACTTTACGAAAGAGCAACTAGTTCTGATAGGAGACTGAAAAGGAAAATAACAATAATAGATTGTAACCAGCTAAATTACAAATTAATTAACGATCTTATAAATGTGATGATAAAACAAATGAAATTGCACATGTGATACCTACTTGGATCACCATATATATATATATATATTTTACCTCTCCTCCAACTGCTTGTAATCGAAAACTATCGGTACAAGAAACCCTAGCTTCTTGAACATTAAGGCTAAGTTCTTCAAAAGCTTCCAATATTGAAACAAGCAGGCCAGGGCAACTTCTGTCTATGAACACATTTATTAGGAAACCTTTCTCTAGGGTTTCTACTTTGACCTGCAATGATGATATTGAAAACACTAAATTATGAGTAAAATAAAAAAAAGGGAAAATAGAAAAAGTTGGTATTATATTGAAAATATCAATAAAGAAAATAAAAATTCATGTACCAAAGGTAATGGATTTTGATGGTTTGAAATCTGGACAGAAACTGTATCGTGATTGACCCTCTCTACCTTTTGTTTTAGCTCTTCAATATACTTGGTGGCATCTACAATGATTGAGGTTTTGTTCAGCTGTTTCACGGATAAAATTTTTTAATTAGAATCAAAAAACACAAAACCCTTTTCTATACATACAATACAAAAGGGAAAATTATGCCTATTCTTGTTGATTCTACAAGATTTAGAAAGAGGATTAATTAACAATCGATAAATGAAATCTTGGTATAGAAAAAAGAATCAACATTAACGAGAGAATTATATGGTTTTCTTCAAATGAAGAAGGGAATTATATATACATATGGATTGATGAATTTAAATAGGGAAAACGCATGTTAGCTAATTAAAGAAACTAAACTGAGAGATAAATAGAGAATTACAGCATGGGAGTTAGTAATAGAACGAAGAAGTTGCAGTTTCTCATGCAGTGCTGCTCTCATGTTCTCCCTAGATACCATGGTTATTTCTTTTTATATTATTTTTTCCTTTTCAGCTTAATTTCTCTCTTTCTTCCTTTCTTCTTCTTCTTCTTCTTCTGTGAAACTATCTGCAAAATTCTGAGTCTGTTGATCAAAGAGGATGAGCTCTCAAATCTATATGATTCTTCTGTTTTCTTCCCACAAGACTGCCTCAGTTTCTTTACACCAGAATATAATATAGATTGTGGGTGGAATTACATCAATGCCCTTTCAAATACTTATTTATTTATTTGAAATGAAATAATATTCCTAGGAGATAATTACATATTTGTATTTATACATTACATGTCATATTCTATATTATGAAAACTTGTTTATTGGATCCTATTTTAGGTATTATATATTTGGATTAAGGTTAGAACCAAAAATATTCCATAATAGTTTATTCTTTTTCTCATATGCATAAAATAAGGAATATATTGTTATATTGAGGAGACTAGTCTAAAAATTATTTTCTTACACCGGCCAAATTTTATTTTTCTCCATTGCTGTTTGAAAAATAAAAACAAAAATTTCTCAAATTAAAGAAGAAAAATTAGGTGGGATCAGGTATTTTCTATATATTTTGGACGTTTATATTATTATGATAAGACATTTTCCAAACATTGCCCTAGCTGTACATAACCAAAAACCCTTGATGGCCCGTCATCTCTCTGTTTCTTTGTTCATTTTTATAAGCTATAAAAGCAAATAAATTCCATATTAACACTAAGTCCTTTTCACTCTTTATAGATTTTTCTTAAATTAATTAATATATAAATTAAATAAATTAATTACTATATTATCATATGGGTCCTTTTCATTTTGTTTCTACATATACTATAAAGTTTGAAGGCAAATCAAATGCCTTTGAATAGAATCCCTTAATTTCTCCAAAATTTTCTAGTTAATATTTCCATATCATTTACTTATAAGGAATTAAAGAGCTCCTGTGAAGTTTTCAGAGTTGGTGAAATTATATTAAAGGTTGTATTCATTTTCCACCAATTGTTAAATTTTAATAAATAATAATGTGAAGTTTCATGCTTTAATTTTGAGATATATACACACTCACCTACTTGAAATCAGCAAGAATTATGCAAGAATCGAAATTTAGATTTCAAAAAAAAAAAAAAAAAGAATTTTGAAAGGAAAATTCTCCTTATTTGGCGTGAGTTTATTCTGTAAGTCGATCGCTATCTTATCGTAGTTGGTAAATTCAGGGGACTTTTGAATTTATCTTGAAAAATATCAATGTATTATATTTTCTTTTCCTTAAAAAATAAAAAGAAAAAAAAATATTTTGAGGTGGCTTTGATATATAATTATTATTTTTTTCTGAAGAGAAAAAACTCCATATAGAGGAAAGGGTAATTTGGGGAATTAAAAAAAGGAAAGATGGAGAAGACGGGGGAATGGGGGAGAAGGAAGAACTCGTGAAGGGGAAGGAAAATAAGGATTCATCGAAAGAAGTGAAGGAGAGAATGCAACAAAAAAGGGGATGGTTCAGTTTGGAATGCTTACAAATACTCCTCACGGGGGGCCTCTTTAGTTCAGGGCTCATCTCTTCCCTTTCTCTCACCAGCCGTCATCCTTTGTCTTCTCTCTCTCTCTCTATCTCCATACGTGCCAATATTTTCTCATCTCATGAGAATTTCACATTCTCTTAATTTCCCTTGGGAATTGAAATTCGTGTATTTATCCACTACCATGCAATTTCCTCCTGTATTATTCGTGTATATCTATCTGTCTATGACTATATATATATATATATATATATATATATATATATATAATGAAAAGGGTCACGAGATGTTATGAAGAAGTATATGAATATGATGGCATATATAATTCGCAGTAGTTGATGTATACATATATGTTGAAAGACTGCAGAGGTTGTCTTGTTTGCGGACAGACAAATGAAGTACCCAGCTGTTCACATGTGTTCCATTTAATCATTACAACACAACAATACTCTCCATACACTTTCCCTCCTCATATCTTTGTCTCTTGCCTTCCCCTCTCTACCTACACTTTCTTATTCTTGCATTTCCCCCCCTCTAATCACAATTTAATTACCTTTCTCTTCCACCATAATTATGATTTCATTACCATGTCCTGATTAATTATCTTAATCGGACTATTAGAAAAATCCAAAGTTAGTCTTAAAATTCAGATGTTGAAATTATACACTACAAAAAAAAAACATTTTTAGCGACGAATAAAAGTGGTCGCAAGATGTTTTTTCCTCCTTGTGTTAGAGACATTAATAGGTTATGAAAAAAAAAAAAAAAAAAGCTCTTAAGTTTATAGTCAATTTGTGAAATAGAACGAGAAAATCAATGGACTAATAAATTGCAAAGAGATTCTTAATTTTAATCAACATACTATCATATATATAATAATAGTTTTTAATTTAGTGGTATGCTATTTTTTCTCGATTATTATATATATATGCTAAGTGCATTTATAGCTCGACTTGAAGTTTTTAGTTGCATATAATATATGAAGAAACCATGTGCAAAGAATGCCACCTAAGATTAATAAATAGGAAAATACACCTACGCATTATACCAAATCATAATCTTGGCTTTTTCGATTTTGTTCATATGAATAAAAAATTTATGATACCTAATTTGAATAATTATTTCAATTACATTATAACAAAACTTGAAACTTCATAATCATTAATTACACTTCAGATCGAAGCAATTTTATTAGTACATAAATGAAACTTTCTAGTCTCCTCCTCTTAACTCTACAAAATTGAAAAGGTATTTCCATATCAATGAAATATGCATATATACCAAATCATTGTTAGAAGATGAATGGCATGATTCAGAATTTGACAAATCTGAAACTTGAACCTCTTGTCAATTGAGACAGACTCTATGCTTATCGAAATGATGAAAAAAGTGGGAAAAATACAAATTAAACAGATAAGCAAACATTTGTCTTCACACATTTGAACCCTATTAGCTAGGATCGATAATGTTTAATGGGTAGAAGTTAAATTGAATTATTAATTTTTATTATTTGGATTCATGTCAATCTAAATCATCTTATTTATCTTTGTTAATTTTCCAACCAATAATAGAGATATTGGTTAGTTAAGTGTCCTTAGGAAATGGTAATGTAATAATAGGAAACCTAAACTTTTCTAAGCTTTGGTTGTGTTAAATGTCGAAAACAGTGTTAGCTGCAAAAAAGTTGGAGACTGAGAAGACTATATTTTGGAATGTGATTGTGATTGCTGTAATTATTCATTATATATATATATATATATATATATATATATATATATATATATAAGCATTACATCTCAACATTAAACTCATTGTTATCGAAATTAACATCATCCCTTTAGTAATTAGCAATTTTAATAATAATTAATAACACATTGAGGATTTGTTTGGGAAAAGTATTTTTGGAAAAAAAAATATATTTTTAATTTTTTTTAGTTTTGAAAATTGATTTGGTAGAAATAAATAAATAAATATTTTTTCCAATTTCAAAAACAGATTTGGAAAAAACAGTTTATAAAAAAAATTTAAAAACAGTCAATTAAATTAAAAAAATTCAAAATCTGCTTTTAAGACACTCAACAGTAATCCTAAATATCTCCTGAATAAGTGTTGTACGTGAGTTTTGCCAGTAGATTGCTGACCTGTACACAATTTTGTGTCTTATTTTTATGTATGTTATTTATAATTTGATATTATTATCATATCTTGTGACAAAATAAAACAAAATATAAAACAAAACCTAATAGCCAAACATATAGATTATAGGGTCCAATAATTCATTCAAAGTGATTTACTTATGGAGAAATGTTTCTCGTGATATTTCCCTATCACTAAAAAAGTGAAATTTGCTAATAAGATATGACAACCAAATTAAAGACATATTTTTGTTGGATTTTAAGGCTTCTAAGCATCATCAACATTCCATCAAATTATTTTCATTAATTAGCATCTTTTTATGGGGTTTTTTTTTTGAAAAATGTTATTAAATTATTATTATTATTATTATTATTATTATTATTATTATCAACGTCTAGGCACATTATAATCTAATAACCATGAACAACTATTTATCTCTATTATTGTCAAAAGTATACTTATAATAGATTTATATTATCCCATATGAGAAAAATAAAAAATAAAAAATTATTTCTTCACATAATAGTTTATCATTGGTATGATTTATGAAAGAATTCAGAAACCCTTATTTAAACATTTTTTTTTCTTAATTTACTAATTGTTTTTCTCAAAATATAATTAAAATTTATTTTGTAGGGCAGCTATATTACAGAATTCTTGTGACTTAGCTAGCAAACCTCACGTGAGTTGCTCTTCGGCAAAGTACATTCACATGCACATATAGAAGTGATAATAGGAACAAAAACTTATATAGACGTATAAAGCAGTGATAAGTGCCTTTGATGTACAAGAACAGAGAGAGAAAAATTTCTTGTTGGCAATATAAAAATCAAACTATATAATATAAAGTTAAAAAATAGTTTAAGTTTAATTGTAAGTGCAGCCATAAACAACAAATTGCCTTAAAACTAGTTTAAGTTTAATTATATTAGCAAAAGAAAATTTTAGCGACAAAATTTTAATATTTGAGCTAATATAATTACAATAAAATATAATCAAATTAACTATATAATATAAAGTTATAATTAGTTTTTAGCTTTGTTTGCATAGAAGGAAGACCAAAGAGAAGTCATTTTCATGAATCATTCCTATGAATAGAATAAAAAGGTCACTTTCAACTGACTTTTTTAACCCTTAAATATAAATTTCATATCTGCTTTTAAATTTGTTGCATATGTATGCATATATAGAGAGCTATCCATGCAAACAAAATACAGTCTCTAAGTCTTTTTCTATTTTATTTTTTATTAAGATATGTGAGGAAAAACCACGTTAAACTAAAAGATTAAGGTGATAAAAAAAATCTATCTCTAAAACTAAGAACAAGAACAGAGCAAAGACAAACTTTTACTTCAATCAGGACAAAGAAAAGAAGAGCAACTAAGCAAAAGAAAGAACTAAATAGCAGCCTCTTCATCATTCCTCGTGTTGAGAAGCTTTCCATTGAATGGAATTTTGAGAAATGATATCAGTGAGGATGGCTTCGTCATCCAAAAAGAAAGAAAAATCCAATTGTTTGCCCAAAATTAGAGTCTGAGTAGCTTCAGTGGCTAGAGACAAATCTGCACAATTTGCGTGGAGGAAACGATGATTATTTCTTGCAATGTCTAAATCCGTAGGACTCCACATAGAAGAGAATTCTGGTTGCTATACAGTCTCTAACTCTTGACAGCTATATTATTCTGTCTCTCTCTAATTTCTTTTTTTCGGAACATAATTAATTTCAGAATATGTACCAAATATTATATATATATTGTTAATTCTGTTAAAAAAAGAAAAAGGAAAAATCTATATTGTAGAATCTGTACTACAATTATTTTGGTCCAGGTTAATCAAGATCTACCCTACAGATTGTGACAAAGATCACAACATTTAGGTCACGGGGCCGGTTTGTTACTAGTTATCAAATATTTCCAATGGCACAACAGAAGAACAAAAATTATTGTGCAGAAAAAAAATATATTTATATTGATGAAATCAAATAATAGACTGTGCAAATCCTTGTCCCTTCTTCATCTTCATCACATGTAAAGAAATCACCAAATCCACAAACAAATGGCAGCAGAGATAAACCTACTGCACACCAGTAGTGTACGTACTGGCAAGAACTGTTTATGTCTGTTTGTTGGATTTTGGATAGTATATGAGAGGCAGAGGTATGGTGGCATTGATTTTTATTTTTTTTATTTCTATTTGTTTATTTATTTTGGCTTGGAGAGCCCCATAAATTTTGGAGAGTGTATCTAGTTTTTTTTTTTTTTTAACTGTGAAATTAGTTATGTGAGTTTCAAATGGCTGATCTTAAATATTTGTATATTTCAAAAAAAAAAAAGAAAATAAATATTTTTAAATAACCTTAATCATTTAGGAATGTGAGAAATTATTCAGTAGACCGGTCTATTAGTCAATCAAATCATACAATAATATGTATTTAATTATTTTATTTTTATCTTTACATTATTCAATAAAAATAATACAATTAAGTGCATATCCTTATATAATTGGGTTGATCTATGTACCGATAATGTGGTAG
The DNA here is from genome assembly GCA_949630135.1 of Balakata baccata. Taxonomy (NCBI): domain Eukaryota; kingdom Viridiplantae; phylum Streptophyta; class Magnoliopsida; order Malpighiales; family Euphorbiaceae; genus Balakata; species Balakata baccata. Next base: position 93,823 of record CATIWF010102201.1, on the reverse strand, counting down.
ATTTGATCTATTTAAAAATTTCTGGGAGTGATATTTTTGCTTTCCTTTCTTTCCGAATTTTCTTGCTATGTTGTATTTACGGAACTTATTGTATAGGTGTTGATTCTCGAAATATGTACGACTAAAAAAGAACTTTTAAATTTGGATTCCAATTGAGTCCTAAAATAATTATTTAGGGACTCAATACAATTGTTTATGGACCTAATAAAAGACAATAAAACCTTAAGGACTAGATAGAAAATAAAAAGACTCAAAATGTGCTAAAATAGTTGCTTAGGTGCCAACCCAATAGAATACAACAAAATTATTTAGGGACCTTATAGAATACAAACATAATCTAAGGACTAAATTAAAAAAGGAGCAAAATATGCTTTTTTGCTTCTTATGAAAAAGTAGTACGATATGAGAAGGAAAAAAAGGGAACATAAGCAAACTTTTGTAAAATTAATTAGAGAAATAAGATAAAATATTCAATATTGTTAAGGAAAACGACGCCGTTGGGCTGTGGCTAAGGTATAAAAGGTGAACGGAGAACATGGTTATCCGTTGTCTTCCCACCGGATCCCTCTTGGTCGTCGATAAATCCAAAGGTAACCTCTTTCTCTCTATCTTCTCCTTCAGTCTTTCGCCAATTTCTCCATTTAATCGTTTTTCATTTTTTTTTTCTTTTGGGGTAAAAAATTCAGATCTTTCTTTGAGGCGGAAGATAGAGAAGCATAGAGAAAGGAATCTCCGCTCAGACAGTACTCTCCAAACGAACCCTTTTGTGCAATCAGTGCCATCTTCGAAGAAAAGAACCCAGGAAGCTTGTGAACCAAATTATTCGAGTCACGATATTACAAAGGTAATTGAGCATTTGGATGTTGCTCCAGATCTGATTTTGTCAAATATTACTGTTTAGAAATCTGCCGTGGTTAGATTGTGGGAAAACGAAGGTATTAATGTCCATTTGTCCTAGCTAGTTATTTGTTTTAGTTGGTTTTGTTTATTATAGATGATAACTGTCTAATTTTAATTTCGTTCGTAATCTGAAGTTACTGAACTAAAGCAGTCATATGATGGATTCAATTTTGAGAAAATTTCATAGGATACCGAAATTTGTATGTTTTTTTCATATTTACCGAGAGTTTAACATATTTTTATTGGTATCGAAATTTTTTTATTTTTTACCATTTTTTTTTTCTTTTCTTCTTTATTTTCTTTGGATTTGCAGTTCTTGACGAGAACAACGGGGTACTTGTTCTTCCTTTCTTTTTCTGCTCAATCGATGATACAAACTCCGTTGATAAGAGGCCATCGTTTTTGATACTCGGTTCTCAGCATCCATGCTTTTCAATTTTAATCGCGGCAATTTTAATTTCAGCAATCTGGAGAGCCTTGCACTCCGATTTCTATTATCCAAGCTTTTCATTTTTTGATTTTCAGTTCTAGCGTCCATGTCTTTCAATATTACTCAAGCAAGAGCCTCTGAGATTTACAATTTTGAGTACGAAAGTGACTAATAAATTCATTGCATTTTTTCTTTTCCCAATTTCTTTTTTTTTTTTTAATTTTTTGATCCATTTTTAATGGATTTCTCGGTTTATATCTTCTAAATTTTATATATTCTTCATTTTTTTTTTTGTTGTTGTTAGATGGTGGATTTGTGGTTCCACACACCAACTCTTTTGGCCAAACCTTTTGGTATACCTCATTTGTGTGTTGTTGTCGTTTTTTTTTTCTTTTTTTTTTTTTAAATTACGAAGATATCTTAATATATATTCAAAATATTTTTAAAGTATGCCTCAGATATTCTTATAAAATTCTCCAAGTATATTGAAATATTCCTAATATATATCAAAAGTATTCTTGAAAATTTTCAAATTATATTCAAAATATTTTCAATGTATACTTGATATATTTTCAACTCAAGGTAATCTCAAAGTCTACCCAATATATTCAGAGTATTCACATAGTATCTCTAATGTATACCTAAAATATTCCGAAAGGTATACCAAACTATTTGTTTGAAATTTTATGATATTTTAAATTTCGATTAAATTCTATCCTTCTTCTTCTTCATTTTTATGATTTAATTGTTTTTGTTCTTTTATTATTTTTTTAGTAAAAATTGGACCAAAATATTCCCAAAATATGCCGAAAATATACTATATAGATATATTTTGTGGTGATTTTAAAATTTAAGTATTGTTGTAATTTGAGCGGCAGTAAAAATGTACCAATTTTTTTGGTATTTATGTAAAATTTCCTTCAAATTTTTTTGTGATATTCAAGCCCAGTATGTATCCAGATAAATGATACATGGTCCATGATATATATATATATATATATATCATGGATCATGGTCCATGTATCATTATGGACTAAAAGTCTCACACACGTATAAAAGGTGGTGACGATTTTATAAATAAAATAAATTTACATAATTATCAAACACACAACAACAATTTTATAAATATTTATCATCTGTTGTAGGTATATTCACTAGTTAATTGAAAAAATTTCATTTATTATAAAACAGTAGATATATTACGGATAAAATAAAAGTAAATTAAAAGTTTATTAACAATAAATTATATCTTATAAATCATAAATTCATTTGATAAACTGTAGATTTATTAGTAATAAAATAAAAAGTTCATTAAAGTAAAAGTTCATCGCTTTATTGAGACATGTTCATTTGTTATAAAACTGTAAATTCATTAGGGGTAAAGTAAATGTTTATTTCATTTAATTATGTATTTAATTTAATGGATATTATATTATTTTTTTTATTTTGATTTGCAAGTATTAATCGAGGTTATAAAAACTGGTCCGGTCAATGAACTGGAAAAACTAGCGGGTCAAGAGTTTAAAGTCGAACTAGAGTGAAACCGGTTTATATAAAATTTTCATAAAATATAGCATGTCTTGTATATAATAAGACAAATATGTCTCACATATAATAAAATAAAAGATAAGTTGTTGGAGGTCATTTTTAGTGCACAAAACTAATAGAAAATGATTAATAATCATTATGTATCATTTTTGTTAATTTAAATAATATTTTTTTATTTGAATCAAAATAATTTATGTGTGTTAATATTGAAAATATAAATATTGAAATTCAACTTTATTAAATATACATAATTCTTAAATAATGTGAATAATTGTAGATAATTAAAATAAATATTTTTGTGATATATGTTGCCAATATTATTAATAGCAAGAAATACCATTATTTATATAAATAATTAATTTCTAAATTAAAATTATATATATATATATATATTACTAATACTACAAATATCTAAATTTTTTAATAAAAAATATCATCACTTAAATATATTATTTATTTTTAAAATAAAATAATTTTTATATTAATAAATTAGCTTATACTAAAATTTATAGAAATATATATTACTGATAAAAAATATACATTGCTAATAAATAATAGAAATGAATGTCAATATTGTAAAATAATATAAGTAATTAATAAATAATAACTTTAAAAAAAATAATCAAGATGTGTTTCTTAAGTAAGATATTTTCTTATAGAAATAAAATAATTTATATAAATATTTTGGTATATTATATTAATAGTGGTTGAAAAAATTAATATTGTAATATAAATTTAAAAATTATTATTGATTTTGGAAAATTAGGAAAATATATTATGTATTTATTTTATCAAATATGTTTAGAAGAGCCAAACCAATTGATGGCTTTGTCATATTTTTAAAGTTGGTAGTGGTAATAAATTGTAGAAAACAGCCATGCGTAAAAATATTGTTATATTGAATTTGGCTCGACAATAACAATATTGGATGGCTTGTTGGGTGATCATGTATGACCATAACAATTTTGGAAAATTCTATCCTGTGTTCGAGCTGCGGGAGGTGCAAATTTGACAATTTTTTCAACATAATTTATAGCCGGTAAAACCAGTGTGTGACCGGATTAACCGATTTCCTGTTTACTTGGTCGGTTCACTTGTTTTTTCTCTGGTAGTGGCCGGTTGAACTGGCCAGTCATGTCCCGATTTGATAAATATTAATCCATTGAATTGCCTTGAGAGAGAGTCCAGTATGTATTTAATTTAATAAATATTTTTTATTTTTATAGTAATAAATTAATGAATATTTTTTAATAAAATAATAAATAATGAATATTTACGAAAATATCATCGTGTGTTTAATAGTTGTATAAGTTTATTTTATTTATAAAATTATTACCGTTTTTTATACGTATAATAAATTATTAATTTGTAATACTTTATACATTTAGGTCTATAATATAATATATATATATATATGTGGAGTGGGGCTCGGGCTTTCCCCCGGTTGGTTATACTGTTCAAAACGAGTTTCGGCCTTTAATTCATGAATTCAAGCTTGCCCAATTTAAAATGGATTTTTTTGGGGTGTGAATGAATTCTGACCAAGTAATTACTCAAACAATCGGCAGAGTTACGTATAATACGCGTATTTATTTTTAAATTTAACGAAATTAATGTTGTTTTCTCTTTTTTGTCTTTTTCTTCTTCTATTCAATTTTTCAATTTTTTTAATTCTATTTGATTTATTTTTTGTAATTCTTTATGTTGATTGTAAATAAAAAAATATATTTTTAATTGATAATATAATTTACATAACAGTTTGATTTATGAAAATTTAAATAAAATTCAATTATTAAATAATAAATATACAATTGTTAAATATTGAATATATATTTTTTAAATAGTAAACTTACATTTGTTAAATGAAGAATGTGTATCATTAGAGTATGACGTGTTGGTTGTTGTTCATATAGGACATGAGCATATTGATGACTAATTTTCTATTTGATCTATATAGGACACAATGTATTTGTTGTTTTTCATACTTGATAACTAATTTTATATTTAAATTTATAATTATTAAATAATAAACTTATAATTACTTAATACTATTGAAAAAAAAGAGAGTTGCCCCGTGCGAATGAACTTTTGGCCATACAAACTCAAGTCTATAGTATAACAATTTTGTATAACATATTTATGGCAAATTATAAGATAGACCATTGTTTACCATGCATGGTAGACTATAAATCCTTCGAGATTTATTTATTTTGTTTTAAATCAGCCCATAGGCCATTAGAAAAGCCTAATTTTAGAGGTACATAATATAACAATTGTTTATTTATTTAGAATCTTAGATAGTAAAAGGAAGAAAATATTAAAAACTCGAGCCTGCTTCGTTAGAATATGGACTTGTGGATTGCACTCAAAACTTTTGTCTGGTCTAGTAATGATCGAGTTTGTGGCTTGTCAATGCTATGATCTGTACCACCACCTTCCTCACAGCAAATGATAACTACGAAATTAAGAGGATAAAATATACATCTGATGGAAATTTTTTACAAAATCATGGTGATGGAATAGTGATGTTAATTATTTTATTTTTTATATTTTATTAATTATGATATGTATGTATATATCTTATCATGGAATTAACGAACCACTTTGAAGCAATAAATTTTATGTCTCGTCAGGATTTGAAACCCTAGTAGTGCATCTACTGCAGCAATCATTATATGCATGCGTTGACGAAATTGAATTTCCCTCAAATGGGATTATATAGTCTTCAATTTTTACCACAAGCATGTTTTTTAGGAGTAAAGTATGGACGGCTATTGGTCAGACAGTCAATCCGCAGATACCCAGAAAAAATAAAATAAATAAAAGCTTATCTAGCTAAAGACAAATTTATGATCACTTGGGGCATAAAAAAGCAATATTTACAAATGAAAAAAATTATTTTTTTTTAGAAATTGGTATTGAATTAATGACATCCATTTCCATAACTATTTTATGTGGTAGGTGTATAAATTTTTTTTGCTCTAATGATATATAATTAATCATAATTTAGTCCATACTTAAATATGGAGATTTCTTTACGAACCATTTTGCTTGATGTAAAAAACTTATTTTACTCTGGTAATTTTGCTTAGTTCTAGAGATGAATTTTTTTTATCACAGTAATCTTTGGTTATGGTGATTTTTCTCTTCATTTATAAATAAAAAAGTTTGTCAAAAAAAAAAAAAATTAGGCAAGAAGTTATACTGGAATTTCTATCTTGGATATCAGGGATAGGTATGCATACCACTTTTCAAAATTTCATTTGAAGAAATGAATTCTCCCGCTTGCCTTTAATCAAATTTGCCATTGTGTCAATTGTGGTATGTATTAAGTGTAGAGATTACCCATTTTCGAACCGCTCTCATTAATATCAAATATGAGTCAGCTATTTCCAGTCACTGTTCTTGCAAGTTGCAAGAAAGACCACTTGCCAATTCAATGTCACCTACGGATGAAAATTTTTTAGATAGATTCAATTTATTATGTCATATGTAAACTAATTCGATTATTTATCATCATGTAAGAAGATGACTTTTACTTTACAAACAAAAATAATAATCATCCATCAGCAAAACAACTTTCTTGGATGTATTAAAATTGAATGGGTCTAAACACAGTTAGATTTAATAATTATCAATTCACAATTATTTTAGAATAACTTAAATTATAATTTTTTTATCTCTTAAATTTCGGGTGTGGAATTCTCATCAACAGAATGAAATACCAATTTTGTTCTCTATGAGGTTAATTTGCTTCAAAATGAGCTCTTGGGTACGTACCAAATTAATATGTAATTTTCAAATTATGACATTTTGCTGATCCATTAATTTTATCTCAAAAAATAAAATTCTTGATATCGGGTCCAAGCAATATTCTTAAAATATGGACCAAAAATGATTTACTATAGAAGAGTACATAGCTTAGCATAAACAATTGATTCTAATTTGGACTTTTCTTAGTTTCAATGCTTGAAAGACCATCCGTTGATGGGATATTTTCTAATAATTTTATTCCTTATTGGAGAACACCTTTCAAAAAAGAGCCTTATCACAATCTTAACTTGTGGGGCTTTTAGTGCTATTGTCAAAAGAGCTTTGTCTCACACTGAATTGGAGACACCAGAACCAAATTTGTGTAAAATTTTCAAGTCTTTTTCTTAATGGGCACAATGGGGAGGGCACCCTCTCCACCCAACATATATACTTACTTAATTAATTAGCTAGGGTAGGCTTTAGCTTTGCTGTTGTTATTGCTGATGCAATTTATATGCCCTCAATTCCATGCAACATTCATTTGCATTCCAAAAACATCGAATCAATTTACCGTTCTTCTTAACGAGGTAAAATACTAATCGATATGATATCAACTTCATCCAATTATATTCTGACACGCACCAGAAGTCAATTAACTTAATTATAGATTATAATTTGATGAATTGATTTGCTAAAATTGGGTAGGCAAATATTGTAACTAACTCTTCCTACAAGCTAAATTAATGGAGTCCAAGACATTAAAAGTAGTCTATAATTATAACCAAGTAACGTGGGATAATTTAACACTCTTCTCTCAAGTCCTACATGCTCATTGTAGGTAAACACTATAAGTGATAATCTGAAACGTGAAAATAACATACTGTATTATTTATAGAAATCAACTATAGATATCTCAAGATTGTTTAGCTCTAAAGCCATGTAAAATAATGTAGCTAGGTAAACGAGTCTTACATTTAACTTATCTCAAAAGCCAGCTCAATGTAGAAGGATTGTACAAATTATTACAAACAATAATTATGTATATAGTTATACAATGTAGGTTACTTAATCTAACAAGAAAACTTTTTAGGTAAAAGAAATCAAGATAATAAATTTTAAAATTTTTTTATGAAAACCATGAAGATGATGTATCCTTGGAATAATGGGAAAGATATATTGGTCCAACAAAATATAATTAATTTGGACCAAAATGATTGGAGGAGAAAAGCATATGGACCCCTACGAATGAATAAGAGCTTACCTGTATATGTATATAATGGCGTTGTTCTTTCAATTCATTGTACAATCAGACAAAACCATCTTTCTAAATATTTTCCATTTAATTTGTATTATAATATAAGACTATATATATCAGACAGTTTATGTGCTACTATTCTCTATGTCAAGTCAAATAAAAAATTAATACATAATCAAAATTTTTTAAAAAATAACTCTATTAAATTAAATCAGAGGGAGTTATAATTCTGGCATAAAATTTATTAATTCACAAATAAATTAAAATAAAATATTGAATGAAATTGGAGCAAGGAATTATGGGCTTAATTAGCATTTTTTAACATTGACATACGAGATTCTCTTATTCTATAAGATTCGAAAAAGATCAGCATCTTACAATTAAATCGAGAGCATGATTGGTCATCGTCTAGCCCCTAATCTTCTCCCACCAATAGCAGCCAACACATTGTGTGGTCCTTGGCCTCTGTTTAACATTCACTAGCATATAATCCAAATTGTGTTTTTTTGATCGAGTTGGAACGATGTTGATGTTCCAAAAATCCTCCTTTTTTTATAAGCTTAGAAATTTACTGATAAATGATGGGAAAAACCACCATAATCTGAAAAAAATTCCTCTATAAAACTAAGCAATGCACTAAAGCAAGATAGTTTTTGCTTCAGACAGAACAAAAAGGAATATTTCTTAAATTGGGGTGGTTAAAAATTATATTTATAAATTTATGGTGATTTTAAAAGTATTTACAAATTTATGATAGTTTTATAAGACATGCGTTAATCCAACTGGCACATGCAGGCAGTATTAGCCATGTGGCCTGCGTGTGCTAGTTGAAGTGGCATACGCAGGCCACGTGGCTAACACTGCCAATTTGAAATAAATTTATTTTTTTCACATTTTTTATCACTAAAAAATTTTATAAATTTTTATTTTATAAATTTTTATTTTCTAAATTTTACTTAATACATAATTAAATTTTATATATTTTATGTAAAATTTAATTGATTTATTAGATAACAAATTTAATTTATTAACTTCTAATTTATAAATTGTGTCTTTATTCTTAAAAAAATAATTAATCAAAATTTAATTAACAATTAATGGCCAACATCTATGCATAATAATAATAATAATAATAATAATAATAATAATAAACTTTTACAACAAATGATGCGTGAAAAAAAATTTTGCTGTAATTACTTATGACAATTTTTATAAATTTTTTCTACATTTTTTATCCCTAAAAATTTTTATAAATTATTATTTTTTCAATTTTATTTTATGTATGATTAAAATCTAAATGCTTTAATTTATAATTTATTAATTTAATTTATTTACTTAATTTTTATTAACTATTACTAAATGTAATTTATTAAACTCTAATTTATAAATTGTATCATAATTTTTCTAAAAAATAATTAACAAAATTTAATAAATTAAAAAAATTTTAATTAACCAAAAAAAAATTGTAGCATGTATGCATTTGCATGCATGCACATGGAAGTAGCACACCTCATGAACAGTATCGCATGCCGGTTCAATTTGCGCGCGTTGGTCAAAGTAACACAAATTTAGAATTACTGTTAAAGCAACCACAAATTCAAAAATTTTTGAAAAAATACTATAAAATGGTAAATATTTTAGATGAATACTACAAATTAAGAAATATCTCGAACAAAAACTAGCAAAGAGCAAAACAAGAGAAAGACTAGAAAAAAGAAAGCACAGGAGAATTATCAGAAATGCAAAGAACTTCTACGATTACTCCAACACTGTATAGGAACAGGGGACATAATCAAAGTGCAAATAGCATAGGGGAATTGAGGATGAGTCGATTTGAACCAGAACCAAACACGGAAGAAAATTAGATTGATAGTTTCCATAAAATCAACATGTTTATTGCTGAAAGAAGCTTCGTTCCTGCAAAGCCAAACAGTCCAAGCTATGGAGAAGAAGAAAGTATGCCAAAAGGATATCTTAAACTTGCCTTTTGCGAGACCAATATAAGTTCTGCAAAGAACTTGGAAGAACAGCAGTTACACCCCACCAAAGCAAAAAATAATTCCAGACTTTCCATGCAAAAAGACAATGAATTAACACGTGATCAACACTTTAACTAAAACCACCATAGGAGAAACAAACATTTCTAGCCAAAGGATATAAAACCTTTGCAGGGAAGAGGTTTAGCGACGGATTTGGAAAGATAACTGTAGAATAATTCAACCTTAATTTGTAAGAACCTCAATTACCTCCATTTAACCTTTTTTTTTTTTATATATATATAAGCATAATAATTTTATTAATATAATTAAGGGAAAAAACCAACATAATCAAATATTATGGTGATGAAAAAACCCTTCCCTGGATACTAAGTAAAGCAGCAAACTTAGACCTTGTCTTAGGAAGTACAGAAATCATGCAAAACAACAAAAAACCACAAACAAAACAAAACGAAGCCAGCAAAAAAAAAAAATACAAAATTAAACCGAGAAGTGGCATTATCTCGTTATTTTCCAACGAAGAGCATCAGGCTCATTAAGATCAATTAGAACATTTACTACTATATTTTTCTCGACATAAAAAAAAAAAGCCAGCTTCTTATTTAATTGAAGAGTTTGTTTTACCTCAGAAAGATACTCACTAACTGATAAATCTAGAAATTTTTTATTATTTTGAGCTATTTTACTATCTATGAATTTCAAAATGGATGTAATTTTCTTTTTATATTTTAAATTCTCTTTACCTTTGCCTTGTAATTTTCTGTTCAGTAACTCATCAAAATATTTGAATATAGTAACAAGAGATGGACTTAAATTTGCATATGAATGATCTTCGGTTAAAATTATTATGCTTATAAAAAAAATTCTTTTTCTTTAATTAATTTTCATGCCAATTACATATGCTACTTAATATATATATATATATATATATATATATATATTAAAATTTAAGGCCAAGAATCATATTTTTATATGAAGTAATTAACATAAGATCATACATATACTTTGTCACTGGTATAATATGCAAGTTATCTAGTTCCATTGTGATCAATGATGGTTATATTTAATCAAGCATTGGAGTGAAATTTGCCCGAGTATCACAACTGTGAGAAATTTTTAATTAAGCAGATTCATATCATCTGCAGGCTAATCTATTTATATAGTGATATGCATGCAAATTATTAGTATTGTATTCACATTAACTAATGTAAATAGAAACTATATTATTATGCGAATAAAATAATATATAAATAACGTGATAGATTAAGTGTATATAAAAATATCTCTCTATATATATACACACGGATTCATCATCTCCTTAGATGAGAATTGGTCAATATTATAATTGATCAGGTTTTTGATGTTAGCCAATGAATTTGCCAACCAGAAATATCCCAATTGGTGAGGTATTCTCAATTTCAATGGTTCTAAATGCACCGAAAAGCATAATTATTCTGAGAAGTGAGGAACATTGGCTTCAATAAGTTTCTCTTCAAGTACTTGTGGACCTTAGATTCATATATAACATTTGACTATATCCTTTGAATAATTAAATTGTGAAGATTAAGGATTACATATGAAATGGGAATGCTAGAGTCTTGAGTGTACCAACAAACTAGCTGGCTAGCTATACGTAGAAGGTACTATACACAACCACAACCACAGAGTGTCGTAGGATGAACATGATGGACATGAACCACTACTATTATGCATTCAGAAAATTGTACAAATAATCATAGGGCAGTAGTGGAGTCAGAATTCTAACTCTTAAGGTATAAATAGTTAGATCTTTAAATTATGGGTGAAAAAAATTATATATTAGACTTTTAATAGAGTAAAATTTTAAAAAATAATGTAAATTTATACATTATTAATTATATATATTTAAAAAAAGTTAGAGAAATACAATTACTTATTTTCAAAATGAATGTGGCTCGCTAGCTACTGTCGTAGGGCAAACCATTGACACACAAAAACTTGTACTATGAATATCAATTAATAACATTAAATTTGTAAAGTTGTTATCGTGCATGGCTAAATTTTGAGATCAATATATCCTTCTTTACTCAATTCTAACTTTTGGGGACATAGTGAGTTAATTGAGTAGTATTAATTTTGAAAATAATATATTATAATATGTAAAAAATAAAAGTTGGAATTTATTAATAATTTAATTTAGTTTATTTTTTAAAATTTTTTTAGAATACTCCGTACATGAAATTTCAAACTTGAAACATTTAATTAATATATCTCATCTCATTTCTTGAATTTCCTTTCATTAATCATATATTAATACTCTAGGATCACATTAATTTGGTTAAATATTGGTAACATTCTTTTTTTTTTTTAAAAAAAAAAAGATGATTTGTCAATATATTTTTTTTCTTTTGATTTATAATTATTTTTGAGATATCAAACCCAACCAAATTAATCAAATAAAGTTATAAACACACGTGTTATATATATATATATATTAATTTTATATCAATTATCAATAATATATCTTTTTAATTAAAAGGGAATATTCCACAAAACCTACAATATTAATTGGGGAATATACATATCCAACAACTTGCTAAAAAAGGACTATATGTGAGTCAATATATACTCAATCAAACAAGATGAGATTTACTTTTAGAGATTCAAGGGTGTTGGATTATTCATGGTCCACCTTACCATTTAAAAGGCCACACAAAATACTCCATTGTCAAAATATTTCCCATTTTATTCTTAGAAAAATTATTACTTTTAATTTTTTTTTTAACTCAGCAATGTATTATGTATAATAATTTATTTATCTGTCATTCAATAATAAAAAAAAAAATTAATCGATTTCATTCACGGTTACTAAATTTTTACCTAAATTGTAACTTGGTCTGAAAAAAATTTTTATAATGAAAAAAGTACCTAAATTTTTAATTTTATACACAAAAATCATATTTGCCTAATTTTGATCATTCATAATCGGAAAAGAAAAGGCAGATTGCCATAGGTGACACCGGAGTTTGCTACGTCATGCTACAGCCTAACAATCCACATCATCTTTTTGGGCTATGAGTCATCAATTGACCAACTATGATTTTTGTATATGCAATATAAAAGTTTATGAATTTTTTTGCTATAAAAATTTCTATTATGATTGTATTATAATTTGAATATTAATTTAGTGACCACATATAAAATTAAACTAAAAAAGTAAAATTTAAATTTAAATTATTAATAAAAACCATATGAAACTTTTTTTTGTTAATTTAGACAAACAGAAATTGTTCCCAAAATCCAAACAAAAACTTCTTGAAACAATTACTCAAAAAAAAAAAAATATTATAGATTTCAAACTTGAAACTTCTGATCCAGGCAATATCTGTTATATTGGTAATCCTAGTCTAGCACAAGTCTTTGTCCTCCCACCCACCCAATACTGCAAACAAACTAATTAGTACTAAATTGATATGTGTCGGTGGCTTCATCAAGGCGCGCGGTAGTTCTGTCAGAAATCGGTGCAAGTGGGCTGCGCGCCCCCCGCCGGGCATACTCGTCAATTGATTAAGATTTAGGGTTTTATTAATTATGGTGTTTTAACTTTTATCACAATAAGATTTCTCTATTTTTAATTACTATATATTTATAGTATTATATCCTTATTTAATAAACTAGATAGTCTATAATGCTACATTAAATAAATAATTTAATATGACACACGAGACTATAAAAATATAAAAATGCTACAGACGTTTGGTCACAAATTTATATATAATAAATATGATTGGAAAATCTTATTTTCTGATGCGTCTGTTTTATCTACAACAGATGCATCTGAGTATTACATTAATAATTTTATTTACAAAAATATCACTATATCAATATATGTGTCTATTTTATTCAGAATAGATATGTTTAACATTCGTATAAGGTGCATTTTGTACTAGTGTAATCAGGTATTAAAATACTTGAGTTCAATTCGATAAACTATTCGAGCTCAATTCAATTAATTTTGAGTCGAATTCGAATATTTTACAACTTGAATTCGAATAATTCACGAGTAACTTGACTAATTTATACCCTATATTTAAGTGGAAAGTTTCCATGTTTTTAAAGGTAAGCATGATGTATAGTAGACCATTACAACATTATGTCAAAGGTTAATGATATTGAGTAAGTTCAAGTAAGCATATTTTAAGTAATTTCAATCACCAAATTAACCAATTGAAATGAAGTATTGGTATAAATCAATTTTACCTTTGACTAATTAAGAAGTAGATTAATTATGGGCTGTTTGATATTGCTATCCGGTGCTCCAAAAATATATTTTGAATTTTTTAATTGAATTATTGATTTTTTTAATTTTTTATAAACTATTTTTTTCAAATTTGTTTATAAAAAATACATTAATTTATATTATATTTAAAACAATTTTCAAAACTCAAAAAAAATTAAAAATATAATTTAAAAAAAAACATTTTTTTCCAAACACAATTTCAAAACGGCCTTATATATCTTGCACCCATACGTTGAAAAGAAAAACAAAAGAGAAATAATAATAATAAAATTTATAAATTTATTATATTCATGGGGTGTGAATTTCATGTGAGTGACGTGGATTGCAAATTGCTTTTTGGATTGAAATTATTTTCATTATACTTTAGTTACAAAATAAATTAATTAACATGACAAATTTATTCGGAAAAAAGAATCTATATTAATTTCTTCTTGGAATTTATAATTAATTGTGATGGTTAATTTAGTTCAAACCTTTGGATTTAATTAATTAATATTTTAATTTTTATGGCCAATTAATTTTTACCTCATTTCATCCTCTAAAATTTTTTATCTGATTTTTATTTATCTTTTATTGATTGAAATTAAATTCATATAAAATTGTAATAAAAATTTATGGTAGGTAATAAGGATATTGAAAAGGAAAGGATAAAAAGGTATTTGAAACTTAAATAAAGTATTAGTGGCAAATTAAGATTAAACAATAACTAATTAAATTCAAAATTTAATATTAAAACAAATTGATAATCATAAAAATTAAATTTTCTTTTAATTAATTGATCCCAAATTTATTCATTGGGAAGAATATTGATGGTAACATTGGCAAGGGAAATTAAAAGAATTAATGCACATGTAGACATATAGTTGGGAACTTAACTATAGGAATCTCCTTATAGCATTTGGGTAGGTTGGGGACCAATTTACATCAGATCATATGATTCAAAAGAATCAAAACTAGCTAGGTGCTGACTGGTGAAGGAATCAACAAATAAATATTGTACTGTCTATTTGATATTTCACCAAATTCATTCTTTACATAACCAATTAAATTTATAAGAGTATTACATCATAATATTAGATAATTATATTAATATGTTTATGATTCTTTTGATTAAAATTTTAATTTATTAAAATTTTAAGTTAAATCACTTATGTATTATATATCTCGAATCTGTTGAAAAAAAATTGAGAATTTTGAGATTTGAAGCGTCTGTTCCCTACATCTGTTTTATGGAGAACAAACGCATCAGACTACACTTGATAAAACAGTGTCTTTCCATTAAAATCTGATGCGTTTGTTCCTTGCAGAACAAACGCATTAGACATGACTTAGTGAAACGGCGTCGTTCCACTAAGATTTGATACGTTTGTTCCTTGTGAAACATACACATCAAACAAGCCCTAAACAACCCCCATCTTCTTTTTTCTTCTCCATCCAGCTGACAATTCCCTTTTTTCCTATAAAATTTTTCTCTCATTTTTCTTCTCTTAATCTTTTATTTTCCTCTTAATCTTCATATTCTTTCAAGTATTTAAGTTTATTTGAGTCTTATAATATCTTCCACGTGTTAGCAGCGCGATAAGGTAATGTTTTTTTTTCTGCCGTTTATGCTGCATTTTCACTCTCATTATTTTTTTTCTAGTCTCAAAAGCTTGTGGTTCGAATTGGAACACCTACATTTCGCTTTGTTAGAAATTTTGGTACCCTCTCTCTTGGTTAAAGTTAGTTGTTTTTTTTTTTCTCTTTCACCATTAAAATACCGAAAATCAAATTTATGAGATGTTAGAGTTGATAGAATTGATCAAGTTTGATGGATTTGTATGTTGATGAAATTTTTTTAGTTTTATTTTTTGTATTGGATATGTATATTGTCTTCATGGTGTTTGATAAAAGTCTTCTATGAAAATCTAAATGAAAGTAGTTAATATTAAAAATAGAGATATTGTCGTTATGGTGTTTGATGAAAAACCTAAATGAAATTAATATATAGATTATTATAAGGCATGAAAATTTTATGCCTTCAAGGTGTTTGATGAAATATTTAAATGAACAAAGAAAAATTAATTCATAGATTAAGTAAAATTTTATTAAGTATGGAAATTTAATTTTTGAAGTTGAAATGAACGATTTTGACAAAAATAATCTCGAAGAAAAAATAGTTAACAAAATTAACTTTAATTAAAAATATTTAGGATATTGTAATCAAAATATAGTTAGCTTAGTTTATGCCTTCAAGGTATTTGATAAAATACCTAAATGAACAAAGCAAAATTAATTGATAGACTAAGTAAAATTTTATGAAGTATGGAAATTTGATTTTTGAATTTAAAATAAATGATTTTGATAAAAAGAAGCTTGAAATAGTTAACAAAATTAATTTTAATTAAAAATATTTAGGATATTGTAATCAAAATATGATTAGTTTACTTTAAGTATTTAAGGTATTTGATGAAATATCTAAATGAACAAAACAAAATTAATTGATCGACTAAGTAAAATTTGTAAAAAGGTGCTAAACACAATTATTTTTAATTGCAAGTTGAGTTGTTCCATTGTGATGCACATAATGAGTAGATGAATTTTGAGCCTGTGATTTGTGTTATATAAATAACTATAATATGATTATGAGTTGAGTTATTGGTAGAAGCCTATAATGACTTGAGTTGAAGTTGTGATTAATATATTATGAATTTTGAGCTTGTGAATTGTTAGCATGTTGGTGAATTGAGTTGTTGGAAGAAGCCTATAATGACATGTGATAAAGTTGTAATGTATTTGAAGTGTTAAATTTGAGACTTTTACAAATTTTTTTATTGATTACAGATATACAAATTTTTGTAATTGTATATAAAAAAAACCAGATAAATTTGTTATAAACAATAACAGACGCATTTATTTTGGAACAAACGCATATGATACGTTTATATATTCTAAACAGAAATATATGACATGAAAAAACAGACGTAAAAAACCATTTTTTGTACTAGTAGTGCTAGTAAGACTTGCAAATTTAATTAAATAGTTTTTTTCGGTTATTTATTAAGTTACTTTTATATTTTTATTAAACTTTAAACCCTAAATACTAATTAGTATTTAAATATATTTGAACATAATAGAGTCAAATTAAATCGATTTGATTTCGAGTCGAGTCGACTTGAATATACTGTATATTAAGATTTTTAGTTGATTCGAATTTTATTGAATCGAACTCGAATATTTTTCGAGTCGAGTTTCGAATAACTAAAAAAAACTCGATCAATTTTGAGTTTTGAATTTTTTAATCGAAACAAATTCGAACCTAACGATACTATTTCGACACCACTCGATTACACCTCTACTTAAATATAATGAATATTTTTATTCAAACTAAGGTAATATCCATTGTTTAATTTTTAAAATATAATTTTTATAATTATGGAGAAAAATTAAATTTGGGACAACATTTTATAATTTGTTTATCTATCGTGTTCCATATCTAATAATGTAAAGGGGAAATTAATAATTGCTAGTTGTGTATAATCAATTAGTGGAAAGAAATAAATGGTACTTTATAATTGTTATTGGGTAGTTATACCACCTCCATAAAATGAATTAATGCTCTTATTAAGAATTAAGAACAAACGAAATAATTAATCTTATGATCATTGGCATTAAATATATGCAAAGAAATCACCAAATTTTGAATTCTATAATGGAGGATTATGTGTTGGCCTCATGCAATCCCTTTTTAATTTGATGGAGGATGCACTTCTTACTATAAAATTAGTACTTTTTTTTATTTATTTATTTCTGAAACTTTGTCCAAATCAAATTCTATGTAATTTCTTTATAAATTGGATTAATAATATATTGTTCTAAAAAATAATTATTACTTGATAAATACAAAAATAATTGTTGTGTTTTTTCATATGATAAATAAAAAAAAATGAATTAAATATAAATAAGATAATTTTTTATAAATTTTTCGTCCTCAATGTAGAATAATTTGTACGAATAATTACTTTTTATGTATATAGGAATCCCATCAATCTGTCTTAGAGCAAAGTAATTATCACATATCATCTTAGGGCACTTAATTTGATGTGTTTCGGCCAATTGGATTAATTAATTGTTCACAAAATTGCAGGCACCCACATTCTTCTTATTAGGGTTAGAGATTATATATATATAATGTTCAAACGTATAAATTAGTCCCTGAAATATCTTTAAAATAACGAGTCACATTCTAAAATATGATTAAGTATAATTAAATTTTTTTAAATTTAAAAATGACACAATTAAATCTCTAAACTTTATTTTCGTTTGTCCCCGTTAATAAGTTTCGTTAAGTTAACTTGATTCTCTTTTAATCAATAAAAAATTGTTATGTACTATTTAAAACGATATCGTTTAACTCGTTAAAATAAAGTAAAAAGGTCAAACTAGATCCTGAACTATACCAAAAGTACAAGTTGAATCCTGAACTTTTAATTGAGTACAATTAAGCCCTTTATATTTTAACTCGATACAAATAAGCTCTTTAATTACCCTAATTTCTATCTAATTTAATAAAACTCATTGAGTTAACTTAGTTACCAGTTATAAATTTTAGCTCAACTTAAAATTTATTTTTCAATTATTTTTTAAAATAATAAATTTAATTAATAATTTGTATTCTATAATAAAAAATTAATTACTTTTTCTTCATAATAAAATTATTTTATAATAAGTAAATTAATTTTTATATAATTTTATTCTTCTTTTCTTTTTTTTTTCTTTGTTTTATATAATTTTTATTATAAAAAAATTGTAATATCTTTACGAAAATGATGAAATTTGAACATGCATTACTAATTTATTATTTTTATTCGAAAAATTTTGTTATCTTTTAAATAATAATAATAATAATAATAATAATAATAGAATTTTAGTAAAATCTAATTATCATACTTTGTTCATTCCTTGAATTTAAAATGATATAGAGATTTTTCAAATAAAAAATATATAGAGATTATTATATTATTGTTGTCATGTTGCAAATAAGAATGACAAATTGGCAATGCATATTGAATTATACTTGTATAATATAAACATAATTTTATAATTTTTTTATAGTTAAAAATATATTTAAAAAAAGAAAAAGGAGGAGAAAGAAAATTATACAAAAATTAATTTACTTATTATGAAAAAATAATTTTGTTATTATAAAAAAGTAATTAATTTTTAATATAATTTATGAAAATAAATTTTAAATTGAGTTCAAAAATTGCC
The DNA here is from genome assembly GCA_949630135.1 of Balakata baccata. NCBI lineage: Eukaryota > Viridiplantae > Streptophyta > Magnoliopsida > Malpighiales > Euphorbiaceae > Balakata > Balakata baccata. Next base: position 74,411 of record CATIWF010102201.1, on the reverse strand, counting down.
ATATGTTAATTTATGATTGCTAATTGAGTTAACTCAACAATTTTATCTAATAATAGAATATAAATTATGTTAGTTTAGGACTTATCTTTACCGAGTTAAAACATAAAGGGGCCATTTAGTATATAAGATAGCTTAGTTAAGCCATAAGATAAATTACTAATCCTATGTTTCGTTAAAAAAATTATATTTGACATAGTAATCCTATTGATTTACTAAACTCATAGAACACGAATTAATTAAAACCTCTATTCCCATATCTTTAATAATCCTTATCTTAATCCCTATAATATAAAATTAAACTGCTCTTTTGTGGTTGGGTTATTATAGAGATTCTTTTTATTTTTTATTTTTTTTAGTTTCTCTTATTAATTTTTTTAAAAAAATTTCTTAATTTTTTATAATAAATATAATTATACAAATAAATATATAAATTTAATAACGTAACATGATAGTTTAGCGTCAAAGGAAGAAAATAGACTTTAAGTATGTCATTTATAATTTTTCAACCACCATAAGTTTTTGGATGATTTCTAAGATTCAAACTCAAACCAAATTCAGTGTAGCAAAAATTAAGAATATGTATTGAAAATGATAAAAAAATAAAACAAAAACTCAAAAGTTTTTAAAGATAGGACAAATGATATATATTTAAGTAATTTACTTATTTCATTACTTAAACCATCTTGCTAAATATGAGATTACAAATTTGGATTACCTAATATTAAGATTAAAATATTTATATCAGGATTAATTTAACTAATTCTAAGGCTTAATCAAACTTAGTATTAGTACTAATTTTATGGCTTAAACAATCTGTGAACTAAACGGATAGAAAGAATTTAATTGTATATAATCAAAAGTTTAAAGTCTAATTTGTATTTTAGTATAATTTGAGGACTAATTTAATACTTTGACTTTATTTTAATGAGGTAAATGATACTATTTTAAGTGACACGTATTAACTTTTTATTGATTAAAAGAAAATCAAATTAACTTAAAGGGTAAAAATAAAGTTTAAGGATTTAATTGTAATATTTTTAAACTTAAAAAGCTTAATTGTGTTAGTTATACTTTAGAGTGTGATTCAATTATATATATATATATATATACACGTTGACCTCCAAATAGGGATTCAATATTTTTTAAGCGAAGAAAAAATTTAGCCTATTATTTAAATCAAATACTTTAATTGTGAATAAAAACAAAAAAAAGGATAGTGGGAACAAAATAAAAAGGTATTTTACTATATATTTATATAGTATAAGTAAAGCCAGAGCTTGGGCTATTTATATAGCTCCAACTTTACCACCTCCACTACCCTGAGTGGGATCTCCTTCGTCCACATCTCTTATTTCAGCTTCATAACTTGGCATATTCTTCGATGGAATCCAAAGATTTCACTCAAGATGGCACTGTGGATCTTCGTGGCCGTCCTGTTCTTGCTTCCAAAACAGGCAAATGGAAAGCCTGTGCTTTTCTGATTGGTAAGAAAGAAAATCCACCGAGTTTTCTTTTCTTTTCTTTTCTTTTCCTTTCCTGGAAAGTTATTCGGCTGATGAGCTACTTCCTTAATTTTCCCTGAAGCTCATTTGTTTGTTTGGCAAGATTAGTACTACTGGTCTATTAGTGGTGTTTTATGTAATCAAGAACAGGCTTCTCTGATTCATTATTGATAATATATATATAATTAAACAGGATATGAAGCATTCGAGAGGATGGCATTCTATGGGATAGCATCTAATTTAGTGAATTACTTGACAACCCAACTCCATGAAGATACTGTTTCATCAGTGAGGAATGTGAACAACTGGTCAGGATCTGTTTGGATCACACCAATTCTTGGCGCCTACATAGCAGATTCTTACCTGGGTCGATATTGGACTTTCACTATTTCATCTCTCTTTTATGTCATGGTAAATAATTTATCATTATCTTATCCACTACCCAAAATCTTCATCTAATTAAACTGGTTCATATATATTCTTATCTCTGAATCAAGCTAATATTATAAAATATTTCATTCGTCTTATATAAGGTCTAATCAAGAATTTCCATGGCTTGATTCATAAATAATTATATATACTCGATTTAGAAAAGAAAAATCTTTATAGTGTGAAACAGTCTCTTTTGTCTTGCATAAGGTCTAATCTAGAATCTCCCCTTGTTGGTAAAGGGGAAAAAAAAGGAAAAAAGGAGAAAACAAAAGGAAAATGATTTTCCTTTCTATCATAAGGTTCATATATTCACAATCTCCATATACAGATGATACCACTTGTTTGGACCATATATGGAACTACCTACCCTCAATGGCCAATTGGTTTTGTTATTTTTTGCCTGTGGGACCTTTGAATTGCTAGTTAGATTTATTGGCCATTAACTTTATGAATAAATTTTTATGAGCTGAAAATTTTTGTGCTCCACAAGCTTAAGATTCACATTAGCCCCACATCTGCAGTAGCTTTCCTTGTCTCATTTTGCACCAATTATAGGGAACTTGTGCCATTTTAGCTCCAGTTACTGAGAAGAGAGTTGCAACTGATTGAACTTGACCCCCTCTCTTTTTTTTGCAATCATCAATAGGAACAACCAACATTTTTTTAATTAACATTCCAAATAAATATCCCCTTTTTCTTGTTATTTTCATCCAAATTTAATAATGAGATAAGCTTAAGAGTAATTATCATGTAATTACGAGTTCAAATACCAAAATTTATATCTAAGTTTTCTAGGGGAATATGAAAATGCTATCATTTTCGGAAGAAAAATATAATTTCTTTTATTTATTTATTTATTTTTGATAGGCTTTACTAATTTCTTTTAATTAACATAAGATTTTGTATCCTTCTATGAAGGGAATGATAATGCTGACAACTGCAGTTTCACTTAAGTTCATGAGGCCAAAATGCATAAATGGAGTATGCAACAAAGCTACTTCTTCACAGATTGCATTCTTCTACACATCCCTCTACATGATAGCACTAGGGGCAGGAGGAACAAAGCCTAATATATCAACTTTTGGGGCAGACCAGTTTGATGATTTGAATTCCAATGAAAAAAAGCTCAAAGTCTCATTCTTTAATTGGTGGATGTTCAGCTCATTTTTGGGAGCTTTATTTGCCACACTTTGCCTTGTTTACATTCAAGAGAATATGGCATGGGGTCTAGGGTATGGTATCCCTACAGCTGGTCTCTTATTATCTCTATTCATATTCTATTTAGGGACTCCTCTTTACAGGCACAAAGTCAGAAAGTCTAAGAGCCCTGCTAGGGATCTCATTCTAGTTCCCATTGCTGCCTTCAAGAACAGGAAGCTTCAGCTCCCTAATGATCCCTCTCAGCTTCATGAGTTGGAGTTTCAAAATTATATGGAAAGTGGAAAACGCCAAGTCCATCATACACCAGTTTTCAGGTAAGCTAGCTCTCTCATTACTAATACTACTACATAATTAAAGAGAAAATTAAATTTCCGATATTATAGTATTAAAAAATTAAAAGCCAATCTAAAAACTTAGTTGAAATTAAAAGGACAAATAGTTTTAAAGAGATTAAACAATATAAAAATCATGTAGCAGAGAATGAGCCAAGAATAACCTATTTAACTATTACTAATTAAAGAAATAATAATATATCTCATTATATATTAAAAGAAAATTATATTTTATAAATAAGAATGCTCGCATACTGAATCTCAAGAAAAGAGCACCATGTCACTTATAATATATACCTTTTGAAATATAACTATAGAAAAATTTTTTAGAAAAACTCAGTTTACTATATTATTTTATAAACTAATTAAATCAAATAATAATATATATGCATATTCAATATTGTTATATTTATATCAATCAATATGAATAAAATAATTAAATATATATAACTGTTTAGTTTGATTAGTTTATAAATTACGTGATAAATTGAGCCAACCTAATAAATTCTCTATATAAACAACTGTGGCATGGAATCTAGAGTCATGGTCAATGGTAATACTCAAAAGGATTCCAACAGTGTTTTAATGCTATAGAACAGGAGCAGGTGGATCACAATTCAATCCCATAACCATAACTAGTAAATACACTATGCCAAGAAGGAAAAATTTAAGTGGGGGCTTCCTTGATATTTGATAGCCAATGGTTTATTCAATAATTACTTTTGCTTTCCCATGTGCATAGTTGATAAAGATCAGTAAGTTCTGCTTTTAGTCATCTTTAGTGAATTGTCACACGGCCATGTCTGTCAAAGTTGTATATGGGCATAGGAAATTATCACAGTGAAATGGTGCGCCTCCATAGTCTCCTTACCCCACCCCTCCATATCCAAACAAATTCTTGGTGAATTAATGGTGGAATCGTCCACTGAATACCATTACTTATCAATTGGGCGTTTGGAGTCCTATTCAAAGCAAAATCTAAAAAATAAATTGGTACCAGTCTATCTGATTCGTCAATTTGCTTCTCAGGTGCTTGGATAAAGCTGCAATAAAAGATGGCAATACAAGTGCTTCAGGCCAATCATGCACAGTGACTCAAGTAGAAGGCACCAAGCTTGTACTAGGGATGATACTAATATGGCTAGTGACCTTAATCCCAAGCACAATATGGGCACAAATAAATACTCTTTTTGTCAAACAAGGTACAACCTTGGATCGTAGCTTAGGCTCCAACTTCCAAATCCCAGCTGCTTCACTAGGCAGCTTTGTGACCCTATCTATGCTTCTCTCTGTGCCACTGTATGACCGTTGCTTCGTTCCCTTCATGCGCAAGAAAACTGGGAACCCCAGAGGAATCACTCTCCTTCAAAGGCTTGGAATTGGGTTTGTCATACAAGTCACTGCCATTGCCATTGCTTATGCTGTTGAAGTTAGAAGAATGCATGTCATAAGAGTCCATCACGTCACTGGGCCAAAACAAATTGTCCCCATGAGCATATTTTGGCTTTTGCCTCAATATGTTCTTATAGGAGTAGCTGACGTGTTCAATGCAATTGGGTTGCTTGAATTTTTCTATGATCAATCTCCTGAGGATATGCAAAGCTTTGGCACAACTTTCTTCACTAGTGGGATTGGAGTTGGGAATTTCTTGAACAGTTTTTTGGTGACTATGGTTGATAAACTTACAGGCAAAGGAGGAGGTAAGAGTTGGATAGGCAACAATTTGAATGATTCGCACTTGGATTATTACTATGGTTTCCTTTTGGTTATATCTACTGCTAATTTAGGAGCCTTTTTATGGGCATCAAGTAGGTTTATATACAAGAATGAAATTATAAAAGTGAATGAAGGTTGTGTCCAAATGGAGGGAAAAAGTTTGGACACTTCTCCTTTAGGGTTGCAAGTATAGGAGACTGAAAAATTATAATAATTTAGCATAATTGTAACTTGTAAGATATGATCGAGTGCTAATTTTACTTTTTTCTTTTTTTTTTTTCAATTTGATGTTTTAGTTAGGAAGTTTAGGATATATCCATCTTCTATAAATAAATTTATATTTTGCATCTTCTTTAAATAGAAATTTCATAAACTGATTCACCTCTTTTTTTTAGTACAACAGAGAGAAGAGGAATTGAACTTGAGTCATAATTCAAATTAATAGATACACCTACCGCTAGGCTAATCCTATTTACCACCTCCATTTTATATGAATTTTGTTGTTAAAGTATTTTTTTTATTGATAAATTTTGTTGGATATTTAAAAGATCTTAACTATAGTTGTATTATTATCTTACAATTAATTTCCAATACAAAGCCCATGAGTCATAATTCTTATTTTAAACTTTTATTTTCTAAAATAGAAGCAAAATTTTTCCTTTTCATTCTTACCAAAATCTTTTTCAACTTTGTCGAATAATGGAGACTTTTTCAACTTTATTGAAAAAATTTTCAAGTAAAGGGAAGAAGGGGAATTTGACTTTTGACACTCTTCCTGAGCTTCTTCAATCTACCAATCCATTACTACTATTGAATTTTCTGTAATTACTTCTCATTATCTTAGTTCCTGCAATTGGTACCATGGATTTAGTTGACGGCAACAACAACTTCGAGTTGAGGGAGATTTAAAAACTCCAAGGCCACACTGATAGGGATTCTACTACTAAAATTAGAGATGTACCTTCTATATTCGCTTTTGGTAGTAGTGATAAGACTGTCTGATAAGTATTTAGTTACACCCTAGGCAAGAACATCATAGACGATCGAAAGAGAAAAATTTTCAATTATTGATAGAAAATCGGAAGCAAAGGAATCCTTACAAAGTTTAGTTGGAGATCCATAACCATGTAGAAAGCATCATAAGGAAAGAGGTTCCATTGAAAATATTTTCGCACTTTCATTACATTAATTATTTTACAACATTAGATATTTGTCAGAAGTAATTTCTTGGAGATTTTTCTTGAGCAATGGTCTATCCAAAGTGGCAACAATGATTGAAAAGCTCTTCCAATAATAGTTGGCAATGAAAATTGGTACATATCCATAGGAATATATGTAGCTATATTAAGTTGTTTGATTTGATATAATTGAAAACCATTGTAATAAATTTTTCATTTATTTGCAAAAGAATGTTGGTGATTAATGTAACTATGGCAATATTTGATTATATGATTAAGCCCAAAAAGCTATTTAATCTATTCTTTTTCTTTTTTTTGGGTGAAAATTTGAGCAATTCAATAAAGGTATTATCAAAAAATTTCTAAAGTATACTTAAAGAATTTTCAAGATATTCTCAAAATATACCCAAAATATATCGAACCAAGGTATACCGAAAATATTCCTAAAGATACTAAAACAATGTATACCCAAGGTACACTAGAGATATACCATATTTGAACTTTTTGGTATACTTTGAAGTGCCTTTGTAAATATAGGTATTCTTGTAATATTTTTAAAGTACTTTTGGTAGGTTTGAAAAAAACTTTAAGTAAAGATAATGTTGTAGTATTCTAGAAGTTTTTTGACATTTTTGAAAAATTCTCTTTACCGAGACCAAATACTTATTTTCAAGGGGAATTTTTCATAAATAGTGAAAAAAGGGTAAATATTTACAACTTTGTCCACCATCAATATTTTTTTTCACTTTTACTGAAAAAAATTTATACAATTACAGCGGCACTCCTAAAATCTCGCCGAAAATCTCATTCAAATTTCCAACAAATCAATAATCTCTCCATTCAAATCTCTCATTAATTTTCAATTCTCTTCTGCATTAACCATTATTTATTTATGAAATCATCATCTTGAATCGACTCTACATAATCGTCTTCTTTATTCATCATTTTTAATCAAATCTTCAAATCATAGTCTGCAATCATCGTCTTCACAACAACATTCTTCTGCAATTTATAAAAATAGGCATATTTGATTTATTATATATTTAATTAGTGTCGGAAAGAACTCAAAAAATCTTCGTCAGAGTTCCGGAAACAATTACTCACATGTAAATTGCTAAAATCACTGGTACACCTTGATCATACCTCAAGTATAAGTTAGCAAAACCTTGGGATACATTCAAATTGACAACTACCTAGGTAAAACAAGTTAATGTCCTCTTTTATCTGGGTATACTTTAGGCATAACTCGGGTATATCTTGTGGAAATCTTGGACTAAAAATACTTGAGAACAAAGCCTATAAAGTTGGATATACCATTGGTATATCTAAGGTATATATTGGGGATATCTTAGACTAAAAATACTTTAAGAGATGAAAGGCTATAAACTCCGGTATACCTTGGGTATATCTTTGGCATACCTCTACTAGCAACTAAACTACACACAACTTATAAAAGTCTAGTATACCTCTGTAATACCTTGGATCTACCTTCCTAATATATATGCTAATAACTACACACAAAGAGGTTATATTGTATGGTATATCTCTAGAATTCCTTGGGTATATCTTAAGAATACTTGGTGATAAATACTTAGCTTCATATTGTCTAAACTTCATTCACTTTAATAGAATAAATATCACATAAAAACTCCTACTTTATAATAACTATTCTATTCTCAATTTACAAGAAAAATGGAAAACATTCTATTAGTCATACATCATAGTGGAAGGTGGGATGAAAAGATGAACTATGTTGACTACAAAGTAGACATCATACTAGTACAATATAATTCATCATTTGACAATCTGCTGGGCATTTTATATGACAATCTCAAAATAAATAGAAACCATCAACAATATTGATGTTGAGTACAAGCTAAAGGATGGCTATCCACCTCTGAAAATGAGGATAATACAAGCCTCTGTTTTTATATCGAAATAAAAAAAAAGACAGACATATATCATAATGATGCCACTCTGCATAGCTATGCAATAAAAGGATATTCAGCAAAGTTGCTTCATGCTGACATATTGGCAAAATGAGGAAAATCAAATAACTAAATCAACAAGTAGATACTCAATTACAGTATCAGAAAATTACTTTGCAAATACTGAAGAACAAAATAATCAGGACACAGATTTCCTATAATATGCAAATGAAATATCAAAATATATATTGGATATAGATAAAAAAGCTCAAAGTAGAGAACCAATGCTCATATATGACGCTACAATGATTGAAATTGAAGAAAAACAAACATACGTAGGCAAGAACACATTCAAAAAGGTCTTGAGTCTTTATGCAATAGATAAACACTTCTAGTTTAAAATTACAAAATCATGCAACAAGACATTCTTTACAAAATGCATAGATGACAAATGCAGCTAGTACATAAGAGCTTCAACATTAGGTAAATTTTTGTATCTCCTTGAATGTGTTGTATACCTTTAGCATATCTCTACTCTTGTATATTTCTGCTAAATGTCTGATATATATTGGGAATAAAAATGGGATATCTTGGGAATACATATGATGTCAAGTAGTTGGCTATAAATATTTTATAATGTTCGGTATATATTGGCAATACTTTGAGAATACATTAGGAATACTGTCTACTGGCAATTAAACTATACAAGTTATAATATCTGGTATATCTTTAGTATACCATGGGCATACCTTAGGAATATCTATGCCAACAGCTACATAACAATGCACAGCTTACAAAGTCCAACATACTTTACGAATATCTTGAGTATATATTAGGGGTACCTAATGTTGTCAACCACTCAGTTATATACATTAAATATTCTGGTACACCTTGAGTATACCACCGGTATACCACGTGCATATCTTGGAAATATCTATGCCAACAGCTACATACTAATGCACAGGTTACAAGTCCAGCATACTTTAGGAATACCTTTGGTATATCTTCGGGGTACCTTCTGTTGACAGCTAAAATAGACAGCCTATAATGTTTGGTATACCCTTGAAATTCCTTAGTAATGCAATAGGCATATCTATCTATATATACTAACATTTTTAAAACAATTGCTACCATTGCAGGAAATACAAAAATGGTCAAAGTTAGAAAATTCAATAGGAACCACACATGCTCACTCGAACTCAAATTGGGAGATCAACAGCAAGTAACCTCATCTATAGTTGCTGAATTCATAAAATCAAAATACAACAATGAAAAAAGATCTTATAAACCTCAAGACATTATTAAAGACATGAATGAGGAGCATGCTCACTCGAACTCAGATAGGGAGATCAACGGCAAGTAACCTCATCCATAGTTGCTGAATTCATAAAATTAAAATACAACAATGAAAAAGGATCTTATAAACCTTAAGACATTATCAAAGACATGAATAAGGAGCATGGCATGAAGATAAGTTACTTGAAAGCTTGGAGATCAAAGGAAAAAGCACAAGAATTAGTAAGGGGTAAACCAGATGAGTCATATGCTCTAATCCCAAAATTCTTATACATGTTGAAAGAAAAAAAAATCTGGGAACATTTATAGAACTCAAAACAGAGGATGACAACTCATTCCTCTACACATTTATGGCACTGGATGCTTCAATAAAAAGCTAGAGACATTGCAGACTAGTCATGGTTGTTGATAAAATATTCTTACAAGTAAGATATGGGGGAAAGCTGACAGCATCGATATAAGATGCAACTGGAAAAATATTTCCCTTATCATTCTCAATTGTGGACTCTGAAAATGATGTAGCATAAGAATGGTTCTTTGTAAGAGTTAGAGAGGCTTTTGGTTGTCCTCAATGAATTTGCATAATATCAAATAGGCATGAGAGCATTCAAAAACCATTATAAAAGTATACCCTGAAGTTGTCCATGGTATATATGCCTACCACCTTTTGAATAACCTCAAGACAAACTTCAAAAGAAACTCAAAGAACATAAGAGAACCATTCTTTAAAGCTGCAAATGCATACACAGTAGATGAGTTTGAAAGGTATATGAAAGAGCTAGACAGGATTGATAAGAGGCGTAGACCCTATTTAACAGTAGTTGTGTACCACAAATGGACCAAAGCTTTTGCAACCAACAATAGATACTCAATAATGACATCTAACATAGCAGAATCAATGAATGCAGCCACTAAAGCAGCAAGAGAGCTACCTATAAAAACATTACTAGAGTATCTTAGAGGTTTAGTCTAAGATTTGACATACAAGAATAGAAATAATGCAAAAGCAACCTTCATAAAGTTAGCATCAAAACCTGAATAGATGCTAACAAAAAACTACCACAAGTCACTGAAAATGCAGGTAAATTTATTTATGCTCAGCAATTGACTGTCATACCTTGTGCATACATCTTTGGTGTATAAAGTCTAGAATATTCTTATAACATCTACACATATCGGTCATACATTGGGTAAATCTTGGGAATACCTAAGGTATACCTTACGTACATATGCTCTTTGAATATTTAGTAAATCACTAGTATACCTTGGATATTCCTTTGGAATTCATTATGTATGCCTTTAGTTAATATTTACATCAAATCTAACAGGAAAATATTGTTTTTAATCATGCAGGCAAAACCGTCACATGATGACCTATTCAATGTATATGAAGGTGAAAAAAAGTTCATTATCAACTTACTACAAAAAACATATACTTGTAAAAGATTCCAGATTGACACTGAACCACATCAACTAGGATCTATATCCTTATTGCTCACATTTCTACACAAAAGAAAATTTACTGGCAATATATGATGGAACTGTACATCCACTAGGCAGCCAATCAATTTGGGAAATACCAAGTGAAGTTGAACAAATATAAGTAAAACCACTTCAAGGAAGAGTAAAGCTGGAAGACCAAAGAAAAGAAGGATACAAGTACTATGAGAGATAATAAAACATAACAAATGCAATAAATGTGGTCAACTTGGACACAATAGGAAAACATGTAGAAATCCAGTAATATTAATAATGTAATGTTTGAACAATGTGTAGTTATCATAATAAATATCAATAATCAAATACAATATTTGTTAGAAATTATAAATTTGAATATACATAGCTTAATATCCAGTTTACCTTCGGAATACACTGCGTATAACTTAGGCATACCTCTGCCTATGTGTCTAGAATGCCTTGGGTATACCTCTGCCCATATGTCTAGAATGCCTTGGGTATACCTCGAAAATACCTTATATATACCTTTGCAATAACTTGATAGTATCTCTATTTAAAGCTAAAGTGTATACTATGTTGACGTTGGTTATAACTTGAGAATTCTTTTGGTATATCTTGGGCATACCTCTGATCAAAACTATTAGGGTATTACATAATTTAAAGTCCAATTTAGGAAAACCTTCTAAACACTTACTCTAAAAACTACTTAAGTTAATGTCTGTTATAACTTAGGCATGCCTTCGCAATATATGGGAAACATACTGGGCATTCACAAGTTATTCCTTGGCATTACCTTTAATATACCAACGCATCTACATCTATTGACTACTACTTTCTATACAAATATTACTATCTGGTATACTTAGAGTATAACTTTGGATTACATTGTTTATACCATATGTGATTCTTTCCAAATATCTCAGGCATACTAGGAGAATATATTGGGTATACCATATGAACTTTTCATAAACTATACAAAATTATAAAAAGACAGTATACATCTCATAGAAAAAGAAATCTACACTTATATTAACATTATAAGAGTACTTACTACATATAAAATAAAACAAATACAAACAAACTAATCATGTACATTGCTAAAACTAAATCAATCACAACAAATAATAATAATAAAAAAGAATATAACATCCTTTCTTCCTCTTTTTAGAAGATATATCATTGTTGTCGTCATCTGGTTTTTCACTTATACTATAAATTTTACCTCTACCATATCTCTATAATGAAAAAGCCAACCTGGTCTTTAAGCATGAATATTAACATATTGAAGAATGTTCTTGCCAGTAATTATGTGTTTAGCAAATAGGCAAACAAATGCGCCATATATATATATATAACACATGTAACTATACATAGCTTATATGCTATGGAATACCACTAAAATACCTTAGGTATAGCTAGGGAAGATATCTCCTAATAACTACACCTATACATATGTTATTAGGCCCATTATATCTTTAGGATACAACCGGTATGCCTTCAAAATATCTCTGCTAACAACTAAGTATACACAGGTTAAAAAATGTTTGGTATAAACATGCCTATGGCTTAAGAATATCTAAGGAATATATCTACTAACAACAACACCCATACAAGTTAGAAAATGTCTGGTATACCCACAGTATAACTCAACTATATGTTGGGATATCTCAACTAAGCTAACACAATTTTTAAAATGTCTGGTATACCTAGGGTCTACCCTGGGAATATCTTGAGAATATTTATACTAAAAACTACACATATCTACAGTTTATAAAGATATAAAAACTTATGCAACACGTTTTAAAAGACCTTATTCAATCCAAATCTTAAAAGCCAACTCAGAATCCACAAGTCTATCAAGATAATCATCAAAATGATATTAAAAGATCAATTTTTTTCTTCTCAACTCATAACCAGTAGATTCTGCTACTGAACCAAACTTATCTGTATAAGGAGATTTCAAGCAAGCACTTGGTTTGGCCCTCCTCTATAACTAGTAAGTCCTCCTTCTAGAGCAGCAGCAACAACAGCAATAACACTAAGCATCTCAAGATCATCGCATGCAGTATCTTTGTCAGCAACATACTTTTTATCTGGTTCAACATCCTTTTTAATTGCTCGACTCTCTAGGGTAGGATTGAGCACATTAAATGATGTTTTATCAACACTAGAAGAAGCAAAGAGCTCAATATCAACATCACCAGCATTAGATGGAGCAGAAGTATACCCCTCAACTTTAATAACAGCAACAACCACCTCAACATCTTTTCTATCTATTTGACTCTTTGGGATAGGAGTCGGTAGATAAAATTATGGTTGAGAATCACTAGCACATGCAGCAACAACATCACTTACATATTAAAACACAATACTATACATAAACATAGAGTATATGCAATATAACAACAATATAAATTAACTATAGGAATAAATATATACCAATTGGCTTTACAAAATTTTCATGGTTTTTCACAATTGAAACAACCGAGTTAATTACATTTTCACCATCAAAAAATGAATCACTCTCTCCATTTAACAACTCCTCTCCAGCATTATGAAAAAAAAAAAATCACAGCAATTGTTAGATGAAACATATAGCTAACAAAGACTAACATATGGAAACTCCGGTATACCTTAAGTATATATTGAGAATACCTACAGGCTCACAACTATATAAATGTAGCCTCACTACTAGGATATACCTATGGATACAATGGGCATACCTTAGGAATACATTTGCTAACAACCAAGGAGTATACAAAGTAAATATCTAGTATATACAAGGTATATCTTAAGAAAACCTCGAGTATACCTCTGCACACAGCTACTCACATATACATAGCTTATAGACGCTATTCCTTGGACATACCTTAGCCATACAATGAGATATGCCATGAGTATATCTTGGGTATACAATCCATTAATCTCACAAAAATACACAGCAAAATAACTAATTTTAAGACAAAATAAGAAAAAAAAAACTAACATTTTTTACAAAAAAAATATAATCAACACGAAGAAAATCCATAAACAAAATATTACTATCTTCAATCCTCACTATCTCCTCAACTGCTGATTGACTACCAAAAAATGAATATGTGTCTTTATGAACTTTGATGTGCTCAAATTAAGTACTCGCAAGTGCACGAGCCAATTGTAGAATGGCAAGACACCCCCGAGGTCGATCTCTTAGGAAATAGTTCGGCTTAACTCTTAACTGCCTTAAATTGTCAATGGAAACGTAATGATGTAACTAAACATTCTACTCAGTTTTGATGATGTAAGATTAAACTAATGAATTTTGAATAAATTTACTAAGAGATAAACTAAATTTGATTGAATTACTTATGAAATTTAACTAGGCATTTAGTTCGCACATTAGTCGTAATCCCTATTCCCCAATTCCATTAAGCACAATGAATCAAGATTCCTATTGCTTTCACCTTAAGTCGCTAACTACCCAAGCTAATGGAGTAATTAATGTTCACCCCAATTTTTAGGACAAGTTACAGATGGTTCGTCTAATATCTCACCCTTAAGATATCAATTCTAAATTAAATGGATGGTGGCCAATCATACATTTAACTTAAAACTTCATAAGCATAATTAAAGATGAAAAGAATCAAATATCAATAAAAATTAAAGGGAAAGTTCATACATCCTAATGGCTACTAAATACCTAACAAAAATTTTAGCCAAGCATGGCTTTAACCATTGTCAAATTAATTCCAAGATTAAAACTAAACAAGCTACAGCAGAGAAAAGGAGGAGAAAATGGAAATTGAAACTCCCTTGAAACTGATTAGCTTGAACCCCTCTTGGATGGTTGGTCTCCAATCCTCAAAAGCTTCAAGCTTGACAACTTTAATGGTGAAGAACTCCCAAACGTAATCCAAACCGATGAAGCAAGAAAAGATGGCTTCCAATGTCTCTTCCACCACTCAAATCTCCAAAGAAGCAATGCAAAAGTGTAGAGATTTTTTCAGCCCTCCTCAAATCAGCACCCAAAACCTATTTTAAACCCTAGGAAATTTGAGATAAGTTCTACTCCAATTGGGACTCTCTTTCCCACTCTCTAAGGTAACAAATAATTACAAACTTTTATCCTTAACCAATCAGAATTAGAGTCTTTAAAATGGGCCCACACTGCTGTAATGTAGAGTTCCATTCGCATAAGATTTAAAAATTCCAAAAATCCACATGGTCATGTAGATCCACACGCCCGTGTGGATTTGTCTTCCTTTCTTTATGTCTGCATCCACACTCCCGTGTCAGAATGCTTTTCGTGTGGATCTACACTCCCAAGCTTTAAATCCATACACCCGTATGGATGCACACTCCCGTGTCAGAATGATCCCGTGTGGATTTGTTTTCCATCCAAATGCTCAAATCATCCAATTAGAGTAAAGCTTTTCATTTTTTCTCCATTTTTCCTACATCAAAAGATAACACCAAATTACATATTTCCCCAACAATAAACATAAATTAAAGGCATAAAAACACACAATCTAATCTAGAAAACACTTATAAAATATGAATTGATAAGTTTCCATAGCCATTTAAAGAGAAGACATTTATTGCGTAAAGATATATCACAAACACTAAGACCACCACAAGGTTTAGGTTTTATGAGCATATCCTAATTAACATGTTATAATGAGGAGTGGTGCTATTTATTTTGAACAAAATTAATGCATCTAGCTACATATTTGTGCTTGATAATGTGTACCCACAGTTTGTCGACTTCCAAATCCAATTTCTATAGCCATTTAAAGAGAAGACATTTATTGTGTAAGGATATATCACAAACACTAAAACCACCATATGGTTTAGGTTTTATAAGCATATCCCAATTAACACGGTATAATGAGGAAGCACTACCGCTCTAAAAAAAGGACATATATATATATATATATATATATATATATATGTATGTATATATATATATGTGTGTGTGTGTGTGTGTGTGTCTGCTTGACAATGTATACCCATAGTTTGTCAACTTCCAAATCCAGTTTCCATAACCATTTAAAGAGAAGACATTTATTGTATATAGATATATCAAAACATTAAGACCACTATAAGGTTTAGGTTTTATGAGCATATCCCAATTAACACAATACAATAAGGAAGCGCCACCGCTTAAAAAAAAGCACGTGTATACACAATAAATTTCTATATATATATAGACATTTATTGTGTATAGATATATCATAACACTAAGACCACTATAAGGTTCAGGTTTTTATTTTAAGCGGTGGCGCTTCCTCATTATACTCTGTTAATTGGGATATGCTTATAAAACCTGAACCTTATAGTGGTCTTAGTGTTTTGATATATCTATACACAATTAACACAGTATATATATATATATGGCAGGCAAATGAAAGATAGATAGGTAGTAAAGAGGAGGAGAGGTGACACATACCTTAATGAGAGCAAGTCTGCCAGCTTGGGAGGAATCTTCCTTTTCCAAAAAGCAAGCGTTTTTTATATCTTAGAGATCAGTGGGTTCTAAGCAGAAAAACTTATAGGTGATGAACCAAGAGGGAGTCCCATATAAGAGATAGGTAAATCTGAAACCTTGTAGTAAATGGTGGAAGTAATAGAAGTAATAGTTTCTTTGCTCGTATTAACTCTAATAGTTGAGCTTTTAAAGAAGTTTATACGAAGCCCTGAAACCAAAGAAAAAAAAATTAACATAGCATATGAGCTAGATTAAGAAAATCAGGAAGCAAGTCCTTGGTGAATATGAGCATATCATCAGCAAACTGCATATGGGTAATAAGAGGGCCATTTCTTGGAAATTGGAATCCAGTAAGGGGATTCTATTGTTACATTTTCGTTATCAAATATGACAGGTTTGGTTATAATTATGAAAAGGAAAAGAGAAAGTGGACATCATTATTTTACGTCATTGAAGATATGGAAGTCCTTTATTAACATGCCATTAATCAAGATAGAAGACTTGGAATTTGCAAAGCACCCCAAAATCTAGTTACACCACCTAGTACCAATGCCCATAACACCATAACTTGTAAAAGATAGTACCATTTTATAGTGTCAAAAGCTTTTTCAAAGTCTAATTTTAAGAGACAACATAGAGTACCAGTTTTTTCACAAAAGTTAATAATCTTGCTTGCCACTAAGAAACTATTGAGGATCTGTCTGCCTTCAACAAATGCAAATTGATTTGGGCTAATAACAGAGTTTATAACCTGTTTTAGATGGTTAGTAAGTAGATTTGCTACAATCTTATATAATCTATGAATAAGAGAAATCGATCTAAACTCATAGACTTTGAAAGTACCTTCGTTCTTAAGGACTAGAGTGATGAAGGATTTTTTAATGCTATTTGAAATTTACCTGAGGCATAAAAGGCAATATTAACTTGATAAACATCCTATTTAATAAATTTCGAAGACTATTTATAGAAGAAGAAATTGACTCCACTAGGACCTGAAGCTTATGATGATCCACATGCCTAAATTGATGCTTTGATTTCATCAAGATAAAAGGGTTTCTCCAACTCGATAACTTGAGTAAAAGAAAGCCATGGCATACGAAGATCAGCAAGACTAGCCGAAAGAAGGGGATTCTTGTTAAATATGCTTGCAAAGTGTTTGAGAAAAGCAATTGAAATGGAAACTTGATCCTGATAGATCTTATTATCTTCCTGGATTTTGAGACTAGAATTCTGCCGAAGCCTACTTGATGCATGGATATGAAAAAGTTTTGTATTCTTACCACCTAATTTACACTTATATAATCTAAATTTCTATCTCCAAGTAGACTCTAATGGCTTACATAAATAATCACACTCTAAATACAAACTATGTAGCCAGGAGAGCTTAGATTCATTGAGTGTGCGAGAATATGAAGCAATCTCTAGAGTATGAATATTATTTTCACTGAGCTTGGAGTTTAGATCATTGAAGCACTCTTTATTCCATTGAGACAAAAAGAAAACTTTAAACTTCTTGAGTTTAACATGCATAGAGAGATGTGGAGGTAAAGAAAACTAGAATCACAAACCACAAATAGGAAACCCTACTATGGCCACCGACAATTCAAAGTTCTGAAAGGTTTGGGTTCGCTGTTATGAATGGCATTGTTGAACTAAAGTATATTATGATCCGAAGGCCCTATAGGAATAGACCAAAGATAAGAGTTAGGGAATTCTATAATCATGTGTGATTAACAAGTGCTTGGTCATGGCGACTTTTCGCTACCTTATTTTTCCAAGTGAAAGAACAACCATTTAGTTGAACATCGATATAGGAGTAGTTAGATAAGAAGTCATTAAATCTAAATATATTAGAGTTGTGGCTAGCTGATGGAGCTTGCTCATCTGAGGAGAAAATCTAATTGAAGTCTCCTATCAAAGAAGTGGAAGATAGGACGAGCTAACAAAAAAAGACTCCCATTCTTGCCAAACTTTTTCTTGTTGGTTAACAAAGGAAGAACAAGACCATCTATAGCTATGATGTAACAATTTAACTCTTTAGATAGAAGGCAACTTGTGACAGCAACCCATTGTTTATGGGTTTCAGAGAAAGAGCATGAACATAACGATTTGTCCCATGTTACTAGGATTCCACGAAACCCATTGTTCAAAACTTCTGATTGAACCCATTTTACATTTAAAGAGCCACATCTATTGTGTATAATAGGAAAAGAGATAGAAGAATTCTTTGTTTTAACAAGAAGCACCAGATCAGCATGCTTTTGAATTAGCATTTTGCGAATTTTATGAATGTGTCTAATTTTCTTTGAACCACCAATACCTTTATAATTCCAAGAGATAATGCTTACCTTTGTAAAAAAAAAAGAAAAAGAGAATAAGAAACCTAGTTGCTTAGATGGGATAAGCTTACTTAGATGATGCTTTTCACATAGTAGAATCATCTTCGATAGCAACTGTGAAAGCATTAATAACATCCTAATCCTTATCATTAAAAGAAAAGCCTAATTGCTTGCCCAGTTGAAGAGTAACTACAGCCTTATAATTTGTAATGCCTACTAGTTAGGCTTAGTTAGAATAAGTGAGTGAGTGATATATATAGAAACCGCATGAAAGGCATTAAAAATAAATTGAATAAAATTACTAATTTAGAAATTAAAATAAATTGAATTAATTAATATAGTTAATTTGATTAGATTAGACCACACGATCAAATTGCATTTTTAGTAAAGACTAATGAGACTCAATATATGTAAATATGTGGAAATAAATAGTAATAACATAGTTAATTTAGTTAAAATAGAACAAAATAATTAAGTTGTATAATTGTATTGATTAGTAAAATTAGTTATAATAATTAATAATTAAATAAGTTAAAAATTAAAAACTTTAAAAAAAATGAGAAAGGGACAAAAAAAAATTTGGATGGGAACAAAATTTGCCAAGTAAGGCGGTGGAGCATTGTTTTGGCCTTATATAAAAAAAAATCTAGCTTTTGCACTTTTCTTTTTACTTCATCTCCATTCTTCTTTTTCCTTGTCATCTTTTCTTTATTATTTAACTTAAAATTCACAACAAATTCAGTTCAAATAATTTATTCTTGGCTCCTAATAAATTGAAGACCCTTAAGAGTAGATAAGCTTCATAACCTTGGATTTTGTAAAGCTCCACATAGGTATGTATATATATATGCATTCAATTCCATTGAAATGCTATGATTTTGTGATGAATGATATGTTAGATGTTTAATGACATGATAATTAGAAATAATTGCAATTTGGAATGCTAACAATGATATATGGTTGTTTGATTATGCTTATGAGCTACATATGGAATGAAATGGTGTTAAGAGATAGGAATTTAAGTATTAAAGGTTCATTGTGGTAGGAGAACTATTACGACACTTATTGTATTGGAAGATGGTTGATAAAAGAGGCAAGTTTCTCAATCATTAATCTAGTAATGTGAATGACATGTAATGAATGTTTTCTATGATAATTGAATGATAATCTTGAATTAATGAGTTTAATTGGTACATATTGGGTTTAGAGTATGCCAATATCTTTCACATGATAATTTAAGGTGAAATATCATATGTATATGTGATAATAAGCTTGAAATTACTACATTGGACGTGTTAAAAAAAGTTGTATAATGATTATAACATATGAGTACATAATGAGGATAAATGATCAATGTTGAGAATTGCCCATTTCTCTTCCTATGGACTAGATTAGGATAGATAGTGTATCATTAAGGGGATTTCGGTTCCAAATCATTTATGACATCTTAGGGACAAGATGGCTTAAGCCCGTGGAGTGCCTTTTATTCTATTTATATACAGATGATATATTGTACACAGTTAGAGACAAGGTGACTTAAGCTTATGGAGTGCCTTCGGTCCCATCTATATATAGATGATATATTTTACAAAGTTAGGGATAAAGTGGCTTAAACTCATATAGCAGCCTCGATTCCATGTATATACAAATGATATATTGTACTCAGTTAAGGTGGCTTAAGTTCATGGAGTGCCTTTGACTTGAGATTATGGTGAGTAGGGTGGCTTAAGCTCGTTGAGTGCCCTTACTTCACACCTTGTATCCTGATAGTCCAAAAATGAGATTTGGGCTAATATATGGACATAAATTGAACATTGAAGTAGATATATAGATACGTGAAATCCGAAAATAAAGGATATAAGATAGTAATTAGAACTTGTATATATGCATACATAACATGATATTCATGATGATTTGATATTATATGATGTGAGACACTATATTGGCACAATAGTTCGGTTATTATATAATTTACATGAAAGAATGATAACACGATGTCAAGAAATGAATATTGTGCGCACGTCATGCTATGCTACATGTGATTAATTATTGATAAATTTGGATATACAAAAATATTGATGATATGAAACTAAGTATTTATTGATATATGTAATTTGGTAGATAAAGTTATATCCATATCATGAGATTCAAACCCAACCCAAATTGCTTATTACTAACAACTTCAAAATAAGAATGGTCATGGTAACGTTTTGGCTGCTTCTTAATTGGTTGCCTATAAGAGCGGTTAGAAGAAACATTGCGAAATAGCTGAACGAAGTAAGAAATCT
Organism: Balakata baccata; assembly: GCA_949630135.1. Taxonomy (NCBI): domain Eukaryota; kingdom Viridiplantae; phylum Streptophyta; class Magnoliopsida; order Malpighiales; family Euphorbiaceae; genus Balakata; species Balakata baccata. Next base: position 53,314 of record CATIWF010102201.1, on the reverse strand, counting down.
TACCTATAAGTTTGTAACTACCAATGAATATAGAATTAATCTACTGAAGTAAGGCATGACAATCCTGGATAGAATGAAGCTGAACAAAACCAAAAGTTTTCCCTTTAACATTCAGCTTGTCTAGAATGTATACTTTATTGATTCACCAATGCTTAGAGAGGAGTTGTTATAAAGCCTCAGTATTCCACATAAAAAGAAAGTTTTCGGGATAAAAGATCCAACCTAAGGATGGTTGTTTAAGACGATTAGCATATTTAGTGACAAGTTGGTGGTTAGAGTGGCTGGAAAGGTTACAGGAGGGACAAGGTTATAAGGGCTGGTGGTTGGGCTGTCAGCTTGGTAGGGTTTGGCAGCTATGATGGTAGTTGGGTAGGGTAGGGGGTGATATAAGTATAATCTGAATACCATTCAGCTGCAAGTTAATTTCATTGTCTCTCTCTATTTAAAATTATTTACTTCTATAGATAATTACTATTGCTTTAGATAGAACTCACTCATATATGTACTTCTATATTCGTAACAACACCTCTTGAGCCAAATACATTATTCCTAGTGACACACCAACCCACATTCCTAATCTTAATCTAAGACATAGTACCCGACCTTGAAAAACACCAAACTAGCTTAGGGATTGTGTCTGTTCCTATACTCACTCAGATCCTACTCATGTTTTACCCTTACCTCATTCTACCTCACCACCAAACTATCTGTACACTAAACTAAACCACTTTATAGAAAAGCACACTTATCTTTTGTTGCTAACATATCTATAATCTAAGAACCTTTTTATTATTTGTAGGCAAGGGCACATCTTGAGTAGGTAGCAGAAATGTGAGAAGAACTTTAAGCTCTTGATAGAAATCAAACTTAGGAGTTAACAACTTTTCCTAAAAACAAGTGTTGCCTAAACAATCACCAAGAAGGGAAAGGGATGAATTGGCGGAAAATTAAAAATTCTTGCACACACAAGGAAGATAAAGGTAGGAAGATATGAATAAATGAATTTTATAGAGGTTCGGGTATTAACTAACCCTACTCCTCTCCCTAATCTCAATTGGGTATTCACTAATCTAATAGCTTAGATTACAAATGGAGTTTTAACTAGCACACTCCCAATTAGGTGTTTTACCAAGGTTAACACTTAACCCAAATTTTTCTTATGTTTTGATGGTTCATACAACAACCAATTCCTTGTAATTTGGCTCACACTACCTAATTACAAGATAACCCCAAGTGTTTTAGGGCTAACACTTGAACCCTTACAAAACAATTAATTAAAGAAAGATTGAGAAAATAAATTGCAAGAGTTTTGACACTTAGAAAGTAGTTGGATAAAGTTGGACAAATTAAATGGTCTTTTGGTATGGTATTTATACTGATTTCCCACCAAATAGTCATTACAAATGACTGCTATTACTTTTTATAACATTCTCTTACAAGTGCATTAAAATGCAGCCTACAGAGAGGGTTTCTCGGTTGGAAAATAACCTATTTTGACACATGGCATCTTTTAGTTATCTGAGGGCTCCAACGGCTAGTCCCTATATGATTTTTTCGGTCGGGATTCCTTATGTCCCTATCGGGTCCTCTTCGATGATGCCTTAGTCACGTCCTGGGTCTAATGGCTTTGAATGCTTCTTGGTCAAGACATTAGTCAGTTTGACTTAGTCATTTTAACTTCTAGATGATGTGGCATACTTTGGTAGAGTCTCTTCTTTAACAGTCATTTCCATTTGAATGTCCTATTCGAGAGATGGCCTTTCCCGATCCACTTTTGCTTCTAGAACTTTGGAAGATCATAAGGTAGTCTTTTCCCGATCTGGACATGTATTTCCCATTCTGTATTTTAGTCTAGGTCAGGAGATCCTTGTCCCAGTCGAGAGTTACACGTCTGTAGGAAATACTTGACTTGTTCAATGGGGAATTCACAACGAAATATGCTAAAACTTTGAACACTATCAAAACAATACTAAATGAAGATGTTAGTAACATTTAATTTGATTGTTAAGATCAAAATGAAGAGCAATCACCCTAAGGTTAAGAACAAGAAAGCTATAGGATCCAAATGGGCTTATAAATTGAAATTGAAGTTAGATGGATCAGTGGATAGATACAAGGCTTGATTAGTCATAAAAAGGTATAACAGTGGCAAAACAGTGGATTGAAGCAAGCTCCAAAATAGTGGCGTGAAAAATTTGATTATATAATGCTCTCTAACGACTTTAAAATCACTAAGTGTGACAAATGTGTTTATGTCAAAGACACTAGTGATGGTTATGTCATACTACATCTATATGTTGATGATGTGCTCATCATTACTAATAATGAGAAGATGGTTAAATCTGCCAAGGATGTGTTGAACACAAAGTTCAACATGAAATATATGAAACTAGTAGATGTGATTCTAGGAGTTAAAATTTATAAAAGATCAAATGGACTGACTTTAAGTCAAACACATTATATGGATAAAATACTTGGTAAATTTAGTAAGGATGATACTAATATTGCTTGAATTGCATTGCACTTGAGCCTCCAACTATCTAAGAATAGAGGAGAAAGTGTCTCAAGTGGAATATGTAGGTGTAATAGACAATCTGACGTACTTAATGAGTTGTACAAGACTAGATATTGCTTATGTAGTGAGCAAACTAAGTTAACACATGAGTAATCTAGGACTTAATCCCTTGAAATGAATTGTAAAAGTACTTAGGTACTTGAGATATACTCGTGATTATGGACTGCATTATACTAATACCCAAAATTTGTTTATGGCTAAATTCCATAAAATCCCAACAATTGCTAAAAATTACAAAAATGCCACTACTATATAAATGGTGTTTCAGCAACCAAAACCAGCAGCCTCACCCTCCTTTCTTCTTTCTCTTCCTTTTTCTTCTTCTTCTTCTTCCACCACCACCATCTCCATTTCTATTTACCACCCAAATGACCTCTAATCAATACGAAATTTCAACCACAAGTAATTTCCGACCTCTTCATCACTCTGGCAATCTCTATTTTTGTGGAATCTAGCCAAAATTGCAGGAATGATGACGAAAATTTTAGACTTTGTGGCTACCCTCTTGATTCTCAAACTTCTTAGTTGCTTTTTTTTTTTTTTGATTTTGACATTCAAAATGGATTCAAGGGGTCTAAAAACCATGCACTACACCTTTTGAGCTCCAGGCACCAATGTTTAAAGGTTGATAGGAGTACGATTTCCTTATCGAAGACACTAGAAAAACATGTAGATTTGGGCATTTTCGGCCCCTTCCAAGCTTCAAGACTTGTACTTTCAGACTCCCTACATCCCAGAGAAGCTGTTGATACCCTCTGATCGCCATTTCATCGCCATCAAAAAATTTTCGATCATCGAAATCCTATAACTCTTGACTAGACGATTTTGAATAGAATATTCGGCTCATTAAACCGAGTCACTTAGTACTAACTATACCCTCTAGCCTTTTTTAGATAGTGAGATATGATTTTATTTGTGAAAATTTAAGTGTATTATTTAATTAATGTGATAGATTAATTTAATTAAGTAATATGATTAATTGTATGGTTATGAGAATTATTGTAGAATATTTGGACAATATAATATAATTATGAGATGGTTATTAATAGACTTGGATTATGGATAATTGAGTTGGTTATATATGTTGATCGGGTATGTAAAAAATTGGAGACCCGTATTGTATTTGTCTGTATTGAATTGATGATGATGTATTTTATAGGATTATAACCTATTAAGCAGGAGTTTGTCTAGTTTTTAAATGAGGTTTTGCCGAATTTTCGATAGAATTTATATTAAAAGTTTGGATAAGGGTTTCTATAGGGGAATATTAGAAGAGTATAGGCTTATGATTTATTCTTGATATAATATTGATATTCCTTATATTTTTCTAGATTTTCTAGAGGCCCCACCAGCTGCATCAGAGTTTTGAGAGCAGCTAATTAAGAAATCTACAAATCTATGAGTAGTTATTATTGTTATTATTATTATTATTATTATTATTATTATTATTATTATTATTATTATTATTATGTATGTGATTTGTTGGACATGTGATTGGGGTGATATTATGATGTGATGTTGTGACATGATTGTGGGGATGAGAACTATAGTAAAACGTGCCACTTAATGGGTTACATTAAGATTGTATGTACACTAGTGGTGATTATGATTATGAATGGATTAATGAACTATCCTTGTCAAGTTTGTCTCTTAGGAAATGTGTTATGATATGATATGATATGTATATGGTTGCTGAGAGTGATAACCTTGGTTGAGTTCATCTCTCAGGGCACCGGTACCATGTGGATAAGTGACTGACTAGAGAGAAGGACCTTAGTCGAGTTTACTATCAGGGCACCGGTCCTTTGGACTTAATAGAGCCCATTGGCTAGTAGAATTGAGGTTTACGTTTTGCTTAAGTTTTTCACTGATTTGTTTAATGATTGATGTTACATGTGTGACCTCCTTGCATGTATATATGATATCATTATAATATTGTGTGGCTGTGCGCTATAAAGTTACATGATAATAATTCACTTAGTGGAGACTAACTCTTCTCAATTATTTTTTTTTTCTAGGTAGTAGGTATCTTCTTTAGCTTGTTTTGGATTGCCCTGCATTTTCTTCACTCCGCAAGGGCTTTGATGTAATATTTGTATTTTATTGTTGGATTGTATTAAATATTCTATATGTTTGCAGTACTATTTGTAGAAATGTTAAATTATACATTACATAGATATGTTGAGATAAGGATACTCTCCCAAGATGATTTTATGGATATATGTTCTACAAGATTCACCTTATGTGATGGAGTTAGATAATTATATTCATATGTTTGGATGATGATAGTCATGAGATGTTTGAGATATTTGGTATATGCATAGGTTTAGGCTTTCCATGGATTTTGATGGCCTTAAGCCTACCCATTCCCTAGCATTGGTCACGATCCTTGGTTTGGGTTTGACAAAGTTGGTATTAGAGCTATAGGTTTAGCTTTCCTATGGCCTTGGTTATTAGCTTTTTGTAGTGGAGAGTTACAATCGAGTCCTTTTTTGCATGTCATTTTGATTCTAGTTTCAGCATATACCATTAGAAAGTCTATTATCTTTCTAATATTTATATGTTTATTTTTAGTATGCCAAGGACTAGAGTGGCGGTAGCTGCAGTAGCAGCTAATGAGGCACAAGATGAGGTTTTTGCTTGTCATATAGCTACAACACCATTACAAAGCACTAGGAGGTGAGGTAGGCCTCAAGCTATAACACAACTAGTAAAGGGTGAAGCTCATGAGATACTAGGTGCTAGAGGAGTATTTGCTAATGATTTTCTAGCTATTATGGTTGGTATACAGATTGGCATGAAGGGAGTTTAAAGAGCTGTATAGTAGCTTTTAGAACACCAACAATTGGCTACACTAGCTTCTCAGCCTAAAGCAAGTGGAGTAGGATCTAGTGTTAGGGATGACGTCTTGATGTCTGAGTATACAAAACTTAGACCTATTGATTTTGATGATTTTAAAAGAGATCCTATAGATTTTCTATATGAGGTTGAAAAGAGAGCCTAAGATTTGAGGTGTTTAGATAGGAGATCTATTGAGATGGTTGGATTCTCCATGACTGGTATTGCATCACAATGGTATAGAGATTATGTTCACCCTTTCCTAGATGATATAACTTGGAGATAGTTTAGGACAAGATTCAAGGACTATTTCATCTCATTTAGTCTCAAAGAGGAATATAAGGTGAGATTTCAGACCTTTATGAGGGGTGCTATGTCAATGGCAGATTATATTAGAGAGTTTGTACAACTTTGCAGCTATGCTCCACATGCAGTTAGTATTGAAGAATTAAAGAGCAATATGTATATTTTGGGTCTTGGCCCAAAGTTGTAACGCCCACTAATTATGGCCTAGATAGAATAAGTGTGTGAGTGATAGACATAGAAACCAGATGGCAGACATTAGGAATAAAATTTAATAAATGACTAAATTAGAAATTAAAATAAATTTAATTGTTAACATAGTTAATTTAATTAAATTAGACCACATGATTAAATTTCAGTTCAATAAAGACTAGTACGACTAGATACATGTAAAAGTATGAAGATAATAATAGTTAGATAAATAAGTTTAAAAAAATTAAATTAAAAGAAAAAGAAAAATTAAAAAAAATGTCCAATAGAAAAAAAAATTTGAGCGGGAATTTTAGAAACAAAATCAGTAGATTGGTTTTTTTTTTGGGTTTAACAGGTTAGCTTCTCCACTCTTCTTCCTCCTCTTACCTAACAGCCCATTTCTTCCCTCTCCTCCCTCAAGATTTGAATCAAAATTCACCTTAAATAAATTGTTCTTGATAAGTAATCTCTTCTCTCTTGTTATTGGGTTGTTTAGAGTTATTAAGTTTATGTTATGACAGTTGGTTGTGCTCCGATTTTGATACCCATAGAGATTGATTTGGAGAAATGTACCATGAAACTTATAGATTTATGTCTTAAGTTTATGGCTAAATAAATAATTTTACAAGATTTAGTCTATAGAAATATAAATGAGAAATTGATTGAAACTAGTTTATAGAGAAGTATCAATGTGATACCTCATCTTATTGGCTTGTGTTGATCAGCTTAGGACCAAATTAAAGGAAACTCAAAACATAAAAGTTGTAGGACTATTTATACTCTAGTTTTCTATGAAATATTGTATAAATCCCTTTTATGTAGGTTGAATTATTGTGAAGTAAATCATGATTGTCCCTTGATTGAGCTGCATCTGTAGCTCCAGTAATTTTGTCTTTATTTTTGAGCTTTTTATATCATGAACTAGGTAAAATTACAGGAATGAAAGTTTTATCTCTTAGCTAAATCTTTGTGAAATCTATACCTCAAAATGTTGTGTATTTTGTGAGTTATGATTATAATAAAGGATACTGCTTGGTTGTTATCTTGTATTTGATCAGTTATATTTTCACTATGAATTAAGGACTTTAGAGACTAAATAGATAAAAAGTTGTAAACATAAAAAATGTTTCACATTGTCTCTTTAAATTCCTCTAAAGTGTCATAACAAAAAAACCTATGGGTTGAAAGATATGAATTTTTAAATTTAGTGTCTCAAAACTGCCAAATGACAGAAGACAGAATAAATTTTGCAATTGCACTAAAAATTGTGTAATACTCCAAAAATTGTGAATTTTAATTTTTTATAGTCTTATGTGTTAAATATAATTAGAAATAAGAATCACATAAATTGGATAAATATATAAAAAGTTATAGATTCAAAATTCTTGAAAGGTCACATGGTCACTTAGAAACAACATTAGTTATTTATTTAAACCAAATTAAAAATAAGTATTATAACATTATATTAATCAATTATATTTCCAAATTAGGTTCTCAACAAGTAAAAGAGCCATAAAAGTAGGCAAGCTCAAAATTTTGGATTTTAGAAAGAGCTCTATTAAGGTTTGTGCATATATGCATTTTAGTTTGCCCAAAATGTATGAATGTGTGTATATGGCATACTTTATATAATAAAATGATGAAATTTTATATTATGGCATACTTGGCATTATGAAAATATTATTAATTATGGTTACAAATTGAAGATATACTGGCTTTGATTTTATGAGAAATTAATATAGAGTATGCCAACTTCCTATAATTAGTATTATAGGCTGAAATATCATATTATTATACGATTTTGAAATAAATTGAGAATATGTGATTATATTAATGTAAAATGAGCATTGAGTATGGCAAGAGGGTCAGTTAATTATTACTTTTATTTTGATTTTAATCATGCATTTGGATAGTTATCTCGTTTTGTATATGTATTAAAAATATATCTAATAGTTAGAAATACTTGATATGTGAATATAACTATAAAAAGTTGATATATATATATATATAAATATGTTAATTAATACTGTGGAAAAGAAATACTTAATCTATTATAAAAATAGGTAATTAAATTATTAATTAAAAAGGAAATAAATTCGAACATATTTATTTAATTAGTTAAGTTATGTGACATTCCACTTATGTGATATGATTATTCCTATTATATAGGTGGGGTGCCACAAGAGTATGTTTCCTTGGTCCAATCTAGGAAGAGCAGTTTTCTGGAAGTATGCGATATAGCTAGATAGATGGAAGTGGACTTGCGCAAACATAGTATTATCATTGATAAAGGAAATAAGAAGAAGAATAAGACAGAGGAACAATTCAGTATTTAGCCTTTAGGGTCTTTCTTTGGCAGTGGAGATTTTTTTAAGAGCATAGATCAATAGTTTAGGTAGAGAGGACCTCGTAGTCACAAGAAAGGAAGGTGTCACAGAGGTAATAGATGATTCATCTAGGTTAGGGATTCAATAGTAGTGGATAGAGTTCTGGATACAGTAGTGCTAGTTTTGGCCCTAATGTTTATCAGTAGTGTGGCAAGTCACATAAAGGACCTTGGCTTTATGCTAATGGTGCATGTTTTCATTGTGGCAAGATAGGTCATATGGCTAGATTATGTCCTCGGTTCTTGGGACAATAGACCATTTCACAAGGATCATCTCTAAATTTTGCCCAACCAGTGTATTCGGTTACTCTTTCTAAAATTATAGACAAGTAGGGGCATAGTTTTGGTGGCAAAGTATCAGGAGGTAGGATAGGTAGCAAAGGTCAGAGTCAAGCTTTTAGCTCTTTTCTAGTAGGCCATGGACAGGCTATAATATTCACCCTTACACCTCATAATGCTAGAGCCTCGAATGTAGTGGTGTAAGGTACTATTCTAGTATGTTCTTTTGAGGCTAGAGTTTTGTTAGATCCAGGTGTAAACCATTCTTTTGTTTGTCCTAGCTTTGCTTTAAGGTTAGATAGATAGCTAGCTAGTTAGAGATTCCTTTATTTGTGACTACCCTTTAAGTGATGCTTTAGAAGTTGATGTTGTTTTTCCTTGTCCGATCTTTGTTGAGGGCAGAGATCTTCCAGCTGATTTGATTTTATTAGATGTGATGGACTTTGACATGATACAAGGGATGGATTGTTGGCTATGCATTATGCTACTCTTGGTTATATAAATAAGAAGGTGATTTTTAGAATTCTCGGTGATGATGAGTTTTGCTTCCGAGAAGAGGTGAGTGCATCCCAACCAATTTTATTTTAGCTCTTATAGCTAGACTCTTATTACATCGTGGTTGCCAAGGTTATTTGGCACTTGTTAGAGATACCTCGATGGAAAATGGCAATATTGAAGATGTACCTATTGTTTTTTAGTTTCTCAATATTTTTCTAGAGTAGCCAGGATTACCACCTGATAGGGAGATAGAGTTTTCCATTGACATGGTACCTTCTATTCCACCCTACAAGATGGCACCAGTAGAGTTGAAAGAGTTTAAGGAGCAGTTGCAAGAATTGTTGGATATAGGTTTTATCAGACCTAGTACTTCTCCTTGGGGTGTTCCTGTTTTGTTTGTAAAAAAGAAAGATGGATCTCTATGTCTCTACATTGATTATCGTCAGCTGAACAAAGTGACTTTTCCTAATAAATACCCCCTTCCCCATATAGATAACTTATTTGATCAACTACACAGTGCCATGTGTTTCTTCAACATTGATTTGCATTATGGTTATCATCAATTAAGGATACGTCTGAAGGATATTCTCCAAATGGCATTTAGGACCTATTATAGCCATTATGAGTTCTTAGAAATGTCATTTGGACTCACTAATGCGTCTGTAGCTTTTATGAATTTGATGAATCAAGTGTTTAAGCCATTTTCATATCAATATGTTATTGTCTTCAATGATGATATTTTGGTATATTTTCGTAATAAGGAAGAACATACAGACCATTTAAGAATGGTGATGCAGACTTTAAGGGAACATTAGTTGTATATTAAATTCTTCAAATGCGAGTTTTGGCTGGAGAGTGTTACTTTCTTAAGACATATGGTGTCTAAGGATGGTATCTAAGTGGATCCTAAGAAGGCTGAAGTAGTGACTAATTGGTATGGACTGACAACGGTGATTGAGGTTCGTAGTTTTTTAGGTTTGGCAGGTTATTATTGTCACTTTATGTAAGATTTCTCGAGAATAGCAGCACCTTTGACTAGGTTGACTCAGAAGAATGTCAAGTTCTGGTGGGCAGATGCTTGTCAAAGGAGTTTTCATAAGCAAAAGGATTGTTTAACTTTAGCTCTAGTATTGACCTTACCATCTGGAATAGATGCTTCTAGAGTTGGTTTAAGGTGTGTTTCGATGCATTATAATATAATGGTGCTTTATTCTTCTAGGCAATTGAAGAAATATGAACAGAATTATCCTACCCATGATTTGGAAATGGCAATAGTGATCTTTGCACTTAAGATATGAAGACATTACTTGTATGGTGAGATATATGAGATCTATATAGATCACAAGAATTCGAAGTACATTTTCCAATAGAAGGAGTTGAACTTATGGCAAAGGAAATGGTTGGAACTACTCAAGGATTATGATTGCACTATTCTTTACCATCATAGTAAAGCTAATATTGTGGCAGATGCTTTGAGTAGGAAATCTTAAAGTAGCCTTTCCTATATTAGTGTGGAAAAGAGACCAATAATTAAAGACTTGCATGAGTTGTATGATCAAGTGTTACAATTAGAGGTGTAAGATTTTGGGGTGCTTTTAGCTCATTTTAGGGTTTAATTAGTTCTTATTGATAGGATCAAAGCATTATAAGGTCAAGATCCACAATTGAGAAAGATTATGAATGAAGTGCTCCTTGGTCAAGCTAAGGATTTTGTGATAGATAATAATGGACTCTTAAAATGGAAACTAGGTTATGTGTTCCTGATGCAAATGATCTAAGGAAAGAAATCATGCATGAGGCCCATTACACAACATAAAGTGTTCATCTAGGTTCTATCAAGATGTATCATGATTTGAAGAGTATTTATTAGTGGCTTATGGATTTTGGAGGACAATGGGATTGGCACTTAACGTTAATTGAGTTTGCTTATAATAACAGTTATTATGCTAGTATTGAGATGACATCATATGAAGCATTGTACGGCATAAAGTGCAGATCCCTTATATGTTGAAAGGAAATTGGCAAGTCCTAATTTGGTACAGATTACGTCATAGAAGATTCTCATCATTCATAAGCATTTAAAGACAACTTTCAGTAAATAGAAGAGTTATGAAGATCCCAAGAGGAAACATGTGGAATTCAGAATTGGTGAATGTGTTTTTGAAGGTGTCACTGATCAGAGAAGTAATAAGACTTGGTAAAAAGGGAAAACGTTATATGAGACCTTTTGAGATCTTAGATAGAATTTGTTAGGTAGCCTATCAGTTAGCATTACCCCCATAATTCTCCCATGTTCATCCTATATTCCATATTTCTATGCTAAGGAAGTATGCTTTAGATCCTTCTCATGTGTTGCAATCTCAAAGTGTTGAAGTGAATGTAGACTTGTCATATGAAGAGCAACCAGTAGAAATCATAGATATTCATATCAGAAGGCTTCGTTCTAAGAATATATCGATGGTAAAGGTTATATGGCATAATCATTCATAAGAGGAGTGTACTTGGGAGATAGAGCTGGAGATGAGAGATTCCTACTCATATCTCTTCAACTTAAGGTAATATCCTTTCTAAAATTCGAGGACAAATTTTTCTTAAAGGGGGAGAATGTAATACCCAGAAATTTTTTTTATGTGGCTAAATTCCATAAAAATCCAAGAATTGATAAAAATTACAAAAACACCACTACTATATAAATGTTGTTTCAGCAACCCCACCCTTTCTTCTTCTTCTTCTTCTTCTTCTTCTTCTTCTTCTTCTTCCACCACCACCATCTCCATTTTCGTTTACCACCCAAATGGCTCCAATCAACACGAAAATTTAACCACAAGTAGTTTTCGACCTCTTTATCACTCCATTGACCTTTATTTTCTAGAATCTAGGCAAAATTGTAGGAACGATGAAGCAAAATTTGGACTTTATGCCTACCCTCTCAATTCTCAAACTTCCTGGCCTCTTTTTATGATTTTGATACCGGAAATGGATTTAGGGGGTCTAAACACCTTGGATTGCACCTTTTAAGCTCCAGGACGTTTGAAGGTAGATAGGAGTATGATTCCCTCACTTGAGCTGCCAAAAAAACTTATAGATCTTTTCATTTCTACCCACTTCCAATCCATAAGACTTGTGCTTTCAAAACTCCCCACATCCCAAGGAAGCTGTTAGTACCGTCCGGTGGTCATTTCACTGCCGTCAAAAGTTTTTCGGTAACCCTTAATCGAACAATTTTGGACAGAATCTTCAACTCGTTAAACTGAGTCACTCGATACCAACCACCCTCTAGCCATTTTTAGATAGTGAGATATGATTTTATTTGTGAAGTTTAAGTATATTATTTAATTAATGTGATAGATTAATTTAATTGAGTAATATGACTAATTGCATGATTATAAAAATTATTGGAAAATATTTAGACATTATGTTAGAATTATGAAATGGTTATTAATATAGTTGGATTATGGATAAATGAGTTAGTTATATATGTTGATTAAATATATAATAAATTGGAGATCCAGATTGTATTTGTCTATGTTGGATTAATGGTGATGTATTTTATAAGTTTATGACCTATTAAGTGGGAGATTGTTTAGTTTTTAAAGGAGGTTCTGCCAAATTTTCTAAAGAATTTACGTTAAAAGTTTGGATAAGGGTTTTTGTAGGAGAATCTTATGAGAATATAGGCTTAGGATTTATTCTTAATATAATATTGATATTCTTTTATTTTTCTAGATTCTCTAGAGGTCTCACCAGCTGCATCAAAGTCTTGAGAGTAGTTAATTGAGGAATATACAAATCTGTGAGTTAATATCATATGATTCTATAACATGCTATCTCTCTCTTCTATATTTTCTCTAGCATGCTAATTAATGTTGATTATTATTATTATTATTATTATTATTATTATTTGCTAGAGAAGTGATTGGGTGAAACTATGATGTGATGTTGTAATGAGAATTATAACCAAACGTGTCATCTGATGGGTTATATTAGGACCGTGTGTACACTTGAGATGATCTTATGATTATGGACAGGTTGATGAAAGAACCACCTAAATCTAAGCTCTGATACCAAAAATGTTATACCCGCCCAAATAATTAAGGATTATTCCTTAACTATATAGAGAGATACTATAATGCATAGAAGTAAAACGTATTCTTTGGAAAACCAACTTTGCACTATGACCATGATGACTTTTCAAAATATAGATTGAGTTTTGAAAATGTATCATAATAAATTTTTCTTTTTTACAAATCACAAAATAAAGTCTCAACCTGGCAAAAGTTATACAAAAATTTAAACTTTTACAAGTGAAGAAATATATATAAATTTACATACCTACCCAAAGAAAAAAAATTAAACAAAAAGAAATAACAGTATCACCAATCCCAACGGGCTTGTCCTGAACTTTTTTTCTTAGGCTTTTTCTACTAGTCAGCAAACAATCCACTATCTTCAATCTGCATGGAAAATCAATATTCACACGCTAAACATAAAATGTTTAGTAGTACATAACTACATAAATGTTTAATCTTCGTGTGTGTATGAATAATATCAAGATTTATATATAAACATGTATGCATAAACATATCAATCACCTCGTCATACAAACATATATCAACATAGCACTATACCATACAAATATTTTATATGTAAAATAACACTTTTTAACTCATGTAGTTGCTCCATCATGCCTTACCTCACGCTTACCAAGTTGAAATGTCATGATTGTTTTGTCCTTATACTCTAAACTGGAATAAATTGGATATGGGTACTATAGTTACTCTGAGCCACTCAAGAACTCTACTTGAGAAAAGATCATCTCAATGTCTCTAAGGATGCCACTCCAGACATACCCCTCAATATATGGGTCTCATCCCAAAAGTGGCCAACTCCGGGCCTAAGTGGTACCAAACTCCTTTACTGATCTGCCATTTATCCTAACTCTAGTCCTAGTTAGAGTAAGGGCTTATCTTTCTTATAATTCTCTATAATACAATAGACAACTTCAACACATAATTCATAACAACAATCTTATGAAATTTTGATAATTTAAAGTTACAAAATTCATTTCATGACATACCCCAATATACATAATTTAAATCTTATAAAAAAAAATTCACATGACAAGTACCCTATGGTTCATTCAGGTGGAACAGACCTACAACATTCACAATTACCCATAATACATTCCATACATTGCAAATTCATCATCTTTAACTTACAGGTTTATTGTTCAAAACATATAGGTTTATCATTTATAAGCCACAAGTTCATCATAATTAACTCATGCAATTATAAACATGAAATGTTCAATTAAAACCTTATAAAGTTTTACCAACTCCAAATTTATGGAACTTGTTGCTCTTGCGGGTCTCCAATTGATTGTGAACCTAATTTGAAAGTACATTTAATTAATATATTGAAATAATATTTTTTTTCAATTTGTTTTAAACAATTAACTAAATTTTCTAATAAATGGCAATGTGAACTCCTATGACTGTTCAACCTATAACTTTTTTTATACTTATGAAATTTATATAATTCTTAATTCCAATTAAAGCTAACACATAATACGATAACATATTAAAATTTCAAAATTTTTGAACCATCACACAATTTTTAGTGCAATTTGAAATGTTATCTTATCTTTTGTCCTTAGATAGTTTTGAAACTCACTCTTTAAAAATCAATTTCTTATAATGTGTGGGTTAGATTATTGTGAAAATTTGTAGGCACTTAGATAGGTCAATGTGGAACATTTTTCATGTTTTACATTTTTTCCAAATATTGCCTCTAAGATCCTAAAATATTAGAGAATATCTAACTGGTCCAACACAGGGTAATAACTTAACCAATCTTCATTATTATGATAATAACTCATAAAATAATTAACATATTAAGGTAAAGTTTTCATATAAGATTAGCTTAGATATAAAACTAAAATTTTGGTATTTTATACTTTGGTTAATTCGGAACAGTCATAACTGTCTTCACAATAACTCAACCTACACAAAAAATGTAGGCACGAAATTTAGAGAACATGTAAAGCAACAAATTTTATGTTTCAATCTTCCACTAAATAGACTTCAAACATGGTGAAAATAAATGAAAATTGTACTGAAATCTATTGGTGTACTATCTGGAACCAATAACACTTCTTTGAGAATATCTCTTTATACACACCAAAGCATTCAAAACCGTTTCAAAAGCATATAAATAAGATATAAATCTACAATTTTCATGTTTTGAACTTCTTAAAATTCGGCCTCTAAGAACATGAAAATAAAACCCCAATCTCTACTATAGAAACAAAATTCTAAGAATTTTGTTAGCTTTAATATTGAAATAATATATTTTTTTTCAATTTGTTTTAAACAATTAACTAAAGTTTCTAATAAATGGCAATGTAACCTCCTATACTTGTTCAACCTATAACTTTTTTTATACTTATGAAATTTATATAATTCTTAATTCCAATTAAAGCTAATACATAATACTATAACATATTAAAATTTCAGAACCATTACACAATTTGTAGTGCAATTTGAAATGTTGTCTTGTCTTCTGTCCTTAGATAGTTTTGAAATTCATTCTTTAAAAATCCATTTCTTATAACTTGTAGGTTATTTTATTGTGAAAATTTGTAGGCACTTAGATAGGTCAATGTGGAACATTTTTCATGTTTTACAATTTTTCCAAATATTGCCTCTAAGGTCCTAAAACATTAGAGAATATCTAACTGGTTCAATACAAGGTAACAACTCGACCAATCCTCATTATTATGATAATAACTCATAAAATAATTAACATATTAAGGTAAGGTTTTTAGATAAGATTAGCTCAGATGTAAAACTAAAATTTTGGTATTTTACACTTTAGTTATTTCGGAACAGTCATAACTATCTTCACAATAACTCAACCTACACAAAAAAATATAGGCACAAAATTTAGAGAACATGTAAAGCAACAACTTTTATGTTTCAATCTTCCATTGAATAGACTTCAAACATGATGAAAATAAATGAAAATCGTACTTAAATATATTGGTGTACTATCTGGAACCAGTAACACTTCTTTGAGAATATCTCTTTATACACACCAAAGCATTCAAAACTATTTCAAAAGCATATAAATAAGATATAAATCTACAATTTTAATGTTTTGAACTTCTTAAAATTCGGCTTCTAAGAGCATGAAAATAAAGCTCCAATATCTACCATAGAAACAAAATTCTAAGAAGAAATATATTTACTAGCAACACCAATAATCAACCTTTAATCCATCTTTATTCAATTCAAAAAAGATCAATTCAGTTACCATTGATCCAAAAGACTTGGCTTATGGTTGGATTATGGAAGAAAGTTGAAGAAATAGGAAGAAGAAGAGGAAGAAGAAAAAGAAAAAGAAGAGTAATGGGTATATTTTGCCCCAAATACATATCCTAATACTACTAATCTCCATCCACAAGTTCTTTTTTTTTTTTTTGTCTTTATTATTATTATTATTATTAAATCACTACTCTAGTCAATTAAACAATCTACCCACTTTGTTCCATTTTAGCTATATTAACTATATCAATAAATTCTATTTATTTAATATCTTATTTAGCCATATTATTTAATTTTTATTCTTCTTTCTAAATAATTTATTTTTATACTTATTCTAATTAAGTCATAATTAGCAAACGTTACAACTCTCTTCCTCTTAAATTGTTTTGTCCTTGAAACATACCTGATATATCGTTGTTAAACAACTGGGGGTATTGAGTTTTCATCACCTCCTCGCTTTCCCAAATTGCTTCTTCAATTGCATGATTTCTCTATAGAACTTTCACTAATGGTACTTGCTTGTTTTTGAGTTCCTTAATTTCTTTGGCTAGAATTTAGACTGGTTTTTCTTCATATGTCAAATCATGTCTCACTTGTATGCTTTTGACTGGTAAAATATGAGAAGAATCTCATTTGTATCGTCTTAACATCGATACATGAAAAATATTATGTATCTAACTCAACTCTGGTGGTAGAGCGAGTCTATATGCAACCAGTCCAACTGTTTCCAAAATTTCATATGGTCCAATGAATCTTAAGCTTAGCTTGCCCTTCTTGCTAAATCTCAATACCTTCTTCTAAGGAGAAACTTTAAGAAAAACTTTATCCCCTATAGCATATTTAATGTCTTTTCTTTAAAGATTGGCATATGATTTCTGTCTATCTAAAGCTGTCTTAAGCCTTTCTTGAATAATTCTTGCTTTCTCTTTCATCTCTTGTACTAGATATGGTCCCACTAGCTTCCTTTCACTAAGCTTTATCTAACATAAGGGTGTTCTGCACTTCTTATGATATAGTACCTCATATAAGGCCATCTGAATGTTGGACTGATAATTGTTGTTGTAAGCGAATTCCATCCAAGAAAAATATTTGTCCCAACTATATTCAAATTCAATGATACAACTTCTCATCATATATTCTAAGATCTGAATAACTCTCTCCGATTGTCCGTCTGTCTGGGGATGGAAAGCTTTGCTGAAATTAAGTTTGGTACCTAAAGCTCGTTACAACCCATCCCAAAATTGAGATGTAAACCGGGGATCCCTATATGAATAATAGAGATAGGTACTCTAAGAAGTTGTACTATCTCATTCATATAGATCTCTGCCAATCTATTACTGGTAGTCTTTTCTGATAGGCAAAAAGCGTGCTGACTTTGTGAGCCTATCCATAATGACCCATATAACATCATGCTTCTTTGGTGTCAAGGGCAATCCAAATGCAAAATCTATGGTAATTTGCTTCTATTTCCATTTCGGGATAGTGATTAGGTGTAACAATCCGAAGGTACCTAGTGCTCTGCTTTGACCTACTAACAAGTCAAGCACCACGTAATGGGCTCGATAATATCATTTTTCATACCTGCCTACTAGTATCTGCTCTTCAACTCTTGATACATCTTGTTGCTTCCTGGCTGTATCGTATATTTGCTTTTATGAGTCTCTTCTAGGATCCTTTTTCTCAGATTCTTAATATCAAGTACATATAACCTACACTGATAGTACAGTCTGCCATCTAAATCAATGGTGAACTCGGGTCTCTCCCCCTTAGAGACCAATTCAACTAGCTCAACTAACTTGTTATCATGCTTTTATGCATCTTTGATCTCCTGGATAAGAGTTGGCTGGATGTGTAAATCTGCCACAATCTTCCTACTCAAAGCATCTACTACCACATTAGCCTTGCCTAGATGGTAATATATCACACAATTGTAATCTTTTATCAATTTAAGTCATCTTCTCTATCTCAAATTCAACTCTCTATATGTGGGTATATACTTCAAGCTCTTATGATCTGTGTAGAAGAAACACTTTTCCCTATATAGATAATGGCGCCAAATCTTCAATGCAAAGACTATGGCTACCAGCTCTAAATCATGTGTAGGATAATTCTTCTCATACAGTTTCAGCTGTTTAGTAGCATAAGTAACCACTTTTCCTTCTTGCACTAATACATAACTTAAGCCATTATGAGAAGCATCACTATAAATGACATACTCCTTATTAGGGATCAGCTGTGTCAAAACTGGGGCCTCTGTAAACATTCTCTTGAGCTTATCAAAACTAGCCTGACATTTTTCTCTCCATTCAAACTTAACATCTTTCCTTAAAAGTGTTGGCAAAAGAGAAGCAATCATTAAAAAGCCCTTGATAAACCTCTTATAGTCACTTGTCAAACCAAGGAAACTCCTAACCTCGGTCATATTCCGTGGAGGCTTCAATTCACAATTGTATCAATCTTTCTAGGATCAACTTTAATACCTTCTGCTGATACAATGTGTCCCATAAATGTCATTTCATTTAGCCAAAACTCACATTTTGAAAGTTTGGCATAAAGCCTATATTCTCTGAGTGCCTATAACACTATCCTCAAATACTTCTTATGTTCCTTATGATCTTTAGAAAATACCAAAATATCATCAATAAAGACAACCACAAATTGATCTATGTATGGCTTGAAGACCTTGTTCGTAAGATCCATAAATGATGCGGGGGCATTGGTTAGCCTAAATGGCATAACTAAAAACTCATAGTGGCCATAATTAGTTCTAAATGTTGTCTTAGTTATATCCTCCATCCTCAATTGATGGTAACCCAATCTCAAGTCTATCTTGGATGACACTCCTACATCCTTAAGTTGGTCAAAAAGATCATCAATCCATGGCAATGGATACTTGTTCTTAATAGTCACCTTATTCAACTGCCTATAGTTTATGTATAACCTCATAGACCTATCCTTCTTCTTCACAAAAAGTACTAGTGCACCCCAATAAGAAACACTTAGTCTAATGAAGCCCTTATCAAAAAGCTCATGTAATTAAGCCTTAAGCTCTTACATCTTTGATAGTGCCATTCTATACGGTGTAGATGAAATAGGAGTCATGCCTAGAATAAGTTCAATAGAAAATTCTATCTCTCTCTTAAGTGGTAGACCTAGTAACTCTTGTGGAAACACATCTGGAAATTCTCTAACAATAAGGATATCCTTGAGGTCCAGACTTCCCTTTCTAATGTCAATGATATAAGCCAAGTAAGCTTCACATCCTTTCCTCATCATCCTCTTAGCCTTCATCATAGATATGACTTGTGGAAGTTATTGCAATAATTTGCCTATCACTAAAATCTCTTTTTGATCTGCAGTCTTAAGTATCACTAACTTATACTTGCAGTTTACCACTGCCCTATGCCGAGAAAGCCAATCCATGCCTAAGATAGCATTATACTCTTGAAAAGGTAGCTTAATAAGATCCACATGAAACTCTTTCCTATGCATCACTAAAGGACATTCTCTAAAGTCTTTATTCACTACCACATTGTGGCCTAAAGGATTTGAGACTTCAATCCCATACTCTAAACTCTCATTGACCATACTGTACTGACTAACCATGTTCATGCAGAGATAGGAATGTGTAGAACCCAGATCTATAAGAGCACATAAATCAAAACCATATAAAGAAAACATACCCACAATGACATCTGTAGCGGTCTTATCCTCATTTTCCTTCATTGCATGTGCTCTTGTGGGTGCACAACTAGACCCTGGCCAGTTCATTATCTCTGAGGCTGCTACTCTTTGTTCACCCTTGCCACCTCTAAACTGTCTCCGACCTCTACCCTGAGTAGGTACTGAAGCTTAAGTCTATGTAGGAGTCTCACAAATAGGGTGGGAGCAATCTTTTTTAAAATGATTTGTGGATCCACAATTATAGCATACTGCAGGTCCCCAACACTTACCCCGATGCTTCCTATCGCAATATGCACACTCTAGTGCTAACTCTCTTTAAGTCTGAGTCTGACTACCAGCAGCTATGGAGATGGCTCTAAAGTGTGGTCCCTATCTAGTGGGAGTTCGATGTCCTATCTGCTAGAACTGACCTGGGCCTATGCGAGCTTTCTTGCTATGTGTCTGAGAGGCATTGTAAGAGGTTTTCTTAAAATCTTTCCTTGATAACTCTCTGGGTCTCTTCAAATTCTTCATCTATTCTACACTAATCGTTAATGAAACCAACTAAGAGAAATTCTAATATTGATGTGAAACCACATGGAAACCAATATATGCATCTAATCCCTCCTAATATTTGCAGCACTTATCAGCCTCATCTACAATAATCTAAGTTACATACTTGCTCAGTCTAGTGAACTCCCTTTCATACTTAACCACTGATCTACCCATTTGCCTTAAATTGAAAAACTCACATTTCTTCTTATCTATATATACTCATAGCGCATACTTATTATTGAACTACATCACAAAGAACTCCTATATAAGCAGCTGTGGTGTACATGGTTTCACCTTACCAAGCATATGCATCTTTCTAAAGCAATGAAACAACATATTTTGCCTTAAGATCATCAGGACACTAGAGATCATTAAATACTCTCTCTGTCTTCTCTAACTAAAACTCAACAGCAGTTGGATCATCCTCACTCTTACCTAGGAAATCTGTGGCTCCAAACTTCCTAACCTTGTCCATCTACACCCTCGGCGGTGGAGGAGGTGGTGGTGGAAGAGGTGTTGGAGCTTGTAGTACAGCCTGTGCTATCCTTTATAGCAGTGCTAATATCTACTTAGTCATTGGGTCTGGAATTTGGCCAGCCTGACCTCTAGAAGGTAACTGTGAGGACAAGGTAGTAGTTGACCCCTGAATACTAGCCTGACTAGGCTAATTGCGCTTGTCTCCTTCAGTAAAGCTATTACCACTACCAATCCCATGTTCTTCACTAGCCATGTCTCATTTGTACCTACATGCCAATATAAAAGAGCCCACATTAGAGTTATATAGGACAAATATGATATCTTGTGATACAACCCATTCCTGCCTAGGTCTAGAACCACCTAAACCTAAGCTCTGATACCAAAAATGTTATACCCCGCCATATAATCAAGGATTATTCCTCAACTATATAGAGAGATACTATAATATATAGAAGGTAAAACGTGCTCTTTGAAAAAAATAACTTTGCACTATGGCTATGATGACTTTTCAAAATATAGATTGAGTTTTGAAAATGTATAATAAAAAAAAAAATTTTGTACAGATCACAAAATAAAGCCTTAACTTGGCAAAAGTTATACAAAAATTTATCTAAAATTTAAACTTTTACATGTCAAGAAACATATAGAAATTTACATCTCCACCCAAAGAAAAAAAATTAAACAAAAAGAAATAGTTGTATCACCAATCCCAACGGGTTTGTCCTGGACTTTTCTCCTTGGGCTTCTTCTACTGGTCAGCAAACGATCCACTATCTTCAATCTGCGTGGGAAATCAACATCCACATGCTATGCATAAAATGTTTAGTGGTACATAACAACATATAGGTTTAATCTTCATGTATGCATGAATAATATATAGATTTATAAATAAACATGTATGCATGAACATATGAATCACCTTATCCTACAAACATATATCAACATAGCACTATACCATACAAATATTTCATATGTAAAATAACACTTTTCAACTCCTGTAATTACTCTATCATGCCTTACCTCACATTTACCATGTTAAAATGTCATGATTGTTTTGCCCTTATACTCTAAATCAGACTAAATTGGACACAGATACTATGGCCATTCCAAGCCACTCAGGAACTCTGCCTGAGAAAAGATCATCTCAATGTCTCTAAGGGTGCCACTCTGAACAAATCCCTCAACACATGGGTCTCATCACTAAAATGGCCAACTCCAGGCCTAAGTGGTACTAAACTCCTCAGTGACATCTCATCTATCGTAACTCTAGTCTTAGTTAGAGTAATTAGGCCTTATCTTTCTCATAATTCTCTATGATACAATAGACAATTTCAGCACATAATTCGTAATAACAATCTTATGAAATTTTGATAATTTAAAGCCACAAATTTCATTTCATGGCATAACTCAATATACATAATTTAAAACTCATAAAAAATTCACATACCAAGCACCCCATGGTTCACCCCAGGTGGAACCAACCTACAACATTCACAATCACTCAATACATTACGTACATTACAAATTCATCATCTTTTAATTACAGATTCATTAATCAATGCATACAGGTTCATCATTTATAAGCCACAGATTCATCATAATTAACTCATGCAATTATAAACATCAAATGTTCAATTAAACCTTATATGGTTATCTACAAACCTTATAAGGTTTTACAAACTCTAAATTTATGGCACTTATGTCTCTTGCAGGTCTCCATTGATTGTGAGCCTAATTTGAAAGTACATTTGATTAATATATTGATATAATATTTATTCTCAATTTGTTTTAAACAATTAAATAAAGTTTCTAATAAGTGGCAATATGACTTTTTATGACTATTCAACCTATAACTTTTTTTATACTTATCCAATTTATGTAATTCTTAATTCAAATTAAAGCTAACACATAATACTATAACATATTAAAATTTCATAATTTTTTAACCATTACACAATGTTTAGTACAATTTCAAATATTATCATGTCTTATATCCTTAGACAGTTTTGAAACTCCTCTTTTAAAAATCTATTTCTTATAATGTGTAGGTTAGATTATTGTGAAAATTTGTAAGCAATTATATAGGTCAATATGGAACATTTTTTATTTTTCCAAATATTGCCTCTAAGGTCCTAAAATACTAGAGAATATCTAACTGGTCCAACACATGGTAACAACTCGACCACTCCTCATTATTATGATCATAACTCATAAAATACTCAACATATTAAGGTAAAGTTTTCATAAAATTTAGCTTAGATATAGAACTAAAATTTTGGTGTTACACTTTGGTTAATTCGGACTACAAGTAGCTCAAAAATAAGGATCAAGCAGCTGGAGTAACACTGATACATAAGAAACAACTATGATTAAAGGAGCATTCATAATTATCTTCACAATAACTCAACCTATACCAAAAATATAGGCACGAAATTTAGAAGACATATAAAGCTACAATTTTTATGTTTTAATCTTCCACTGAATAGACTTCTAACATGGTAAAAATAAATGAAAACTGTACCGAAATCTGTTGATATACTATCTCGAACCAGTAACACTTCTTTGAAAATATCTCTTTATACACACTAAAGCATTCAAAACTGTTTCACAAACATATAAATAAGACATAAATCTACAATTTTTGTATTTAGAACTTCTTATAATTCGGCATCTAAGAGCATGAAAATAAACCCCAATTTCTACTATAGAAACAGAATTCTAAGAACAAATATATTTACTAGCAACACCAACAATCAACCTTTTATCCATCTTTAATCAATTCAAAAAAAATTAATTCACTTACCACTTATCCAGAAGACCTGCCTTGTGGCTGGATTATGGAAGAAAATTGAACAAATAGGAAGGAGAAAAGGAAGGAAAAAAAAAAAGAAAGGAAAAGTAATGGGCATATTTTGCCCCAAATAATTATCCTAATACTACTAATTTCTGTCCATAAGTTCTTTATTATTATTATTATCCTAATACCACTAATTCCCGTCCATAAGTTCTTTATTATTATTATTATTATTATTATTATTATTATTAAATCACTACTCAAGTCAATTAAACCACTACTCAAGTCAATTAAACAACTTAATCACTTAGTTCTATTTTAGCTAAATTAACTATATTATTTAATTCTATTTATTTAATTTCTCATTTAGCTACATTATTTAATTTTTATTCTTCTCTCTAAATAATTTTTTTATATGCTTATTCTAATTAAGTCCTAATTAGCAAATGTTACAATATTGATATATTTGTTGAGGGTGATAACCCTGGTTGAGTTTGTCTCTTAGGGCATCTATATCTTTTGGATAAGTGACCTACCAGAGAGAAAGACCCTAGTTGAGGTTGCTCTCAGGGCGCCGGTCCTTTGGAATTAAGAAAGCCAATTAGCTAGTAGAATTGAGGTTTAAAGTTCTACTTGAGTTTTTCACCTATTTGTTTGATGATTAATGTTACATATTGTGTGACCTCCTTGCATTTATATATGATATTATTATAATATTGTGTGACTGTGTATTATAAAGTTATATGTTATTGATTCACTAAGTGGAGGTTGAATCCTCTTAATTACTTTTTTTTCCAAGTAGTAGATATCTTCTTCAACTTATTTTGGATTGCTCCACATCTTCTTCACTCCGCAAGGGCTTTGATGAAATATTTCTATCTTATATTTGGATTGTATTAAATATTCTAGATCTCCACTGTGTTATATATAGATATGTCGGGATGTTAGATTATACATTACATAGATATGTCGGGATGAGGATACTCTCCCAAGATGATTTTATATGTTTAGCAGGATTATATGATGGAGTTAGATAATCATATTCATATGTTTGGATGACGATTATCATGAAATGGTTGAGATATTTGGTATATGCACAAGTTTAGAGTTATCACGGATTTTGGTGGCCTTAAGCTAACCCATTCCCTAGCACCGGCCACGGTCTCTAATTGGGGTCGTATCAAATATCTAGCTATGCTAGAAGGTTATAGTGATGCTAACTGGATTTCTAATATAAAAGATTCAAAATCTCCTAGTGGCTATGTGTTTACACTAGCAGGTAGAGTTGTGTCTTGAAAATCTTCTAAACAAATTATTATAGCCAGATCCATGTTGGAATCCGAGTTTATACATTATAAAATGCTAAATGGCTACGCCATTTCTTAGAAGATATTTTGAAACGGAAAAGTCCCATGCCACCAATTTGTATACATTATGATAGTCAATCTATAAATGGAATGGCACAAAATAACATGTATGATGGTAAGTCTATACATATTCTTCGTAGATATAATACCATTAGACAACTAGTCTCAACATGGGTTATTACTATTGATTATATGAAATCAAAGGATAGCATTGTAGATTTGCTAACCAAAGGGTTAAGCAGAGAGCAAGTTGATAAGACATCTAAAGGAATGGGACTTAAACCCGTAATAAGTCAGTACAAAGGGAAACCCAATCTACTTGATTGGAGATCCCAAGATCTAGGTTCAATATGATAATCTAATTGTAAAGACGTAGTGAGATCATTATATGGAAAAATTAGTGACGGTTTGAAGTGAGGTTAAGTTATATTTTTAATGATAAATATGTGTAAGGTATCACCTATGTAAGAGTGATGTGGGGCTATCTCAATGGAGAATATGTGAAATTCAATTCTCTAAAACTCTTACAGAACCAGACAGATGTTTAAGGCCAAAATAAACATAATAATGAGAATTGAATTGTGTCAAGAGAGATTCCTGTGGAGTATATCATATTTACTTAGGTAGTTGAACGGTTCAATAACATCATGTCAACTAGACAGCGAATAAATTAAATATACTTTTATGACGGAAGGTTCAATGGGTAATACCTACCTATCCTATACAGGTTTCAATAGCCAAACTCTATCACAAAATCAAACTTTGTTCGTTTTATTTTTCGCCCAATTTAATTCATGTAGGAGATTGTTGGAAAATTTTAATAGGGTTATTTGAATGAGTTCTACAACTCTGCTTTGGCAGGATAACCCAGATAGTATTCTTTGACATGAAAACTATGAATTAATGTATTCATATGCTCAACATGATGAATATGTGAAAAGAAATTGAAGTTCAAAGTAAGCTCATTGTTAAAGAGAAATAAAGTGAAAGTGAGGAAGAATTATCTCACATCACTAAAATGTTAAGTTTAGGGATATAAGATTATATAGAAAGGTGCATCTTTCCAATGTTAAAAAAATAGCATGGAAGGCTAGCACTCGCACACACAGGCATAAGAAAGGGTGTGAATCCATATGCAGAAACAAGCTAATGCATAAGTGCGTGATCTGTATACATGAATATAGGGCTAAAATCTCATAGTTTAGACCAAGTCCAATTTTTACATTTTTATTTCTGGAAAGTGAAATTCTTCACGCTCGTGACGATTGGCATGCCTACACCATGGGCAGTGAAGAGCTATCATTGATATTTGTCCAAATGCTTGGATTAACTATATACCACTTTTCCTAACATTATGAATAAGCTTCGAACCGGAGACAAATTGAAGAAGTGGGATGTTATACAAGATGATTTTTGTGTTTTCTGTGATGGTGCGGTGAGACTATTGAGTACTTGTTTTATGATTGGAATTTTGTCCGTCCCATCTAGATTAAATTTTTCTAAGTCTACAGAATCTATATAGGTATTAGTAATTGGAGAAGATTGGTTGATTATTTTTGTCAACACATGCTTATGGTAAGTCTTCCCTTATTGGTATCAGAAGAGCTTCTCTTTTTGCTATGATTTATGCCATCTGGTCTGCTAGGAATTGGAAGATTATTCTGAGTGGGCAGCCTTCTGCTGTGCAAATATCCTGCAACATATTCTTTTGAATATTCTAACCAAGTTTGCTAGTCATATAGTTAGTCAAAATATCTTTTTTGTTGTTCATACTTTTCAAAGTATAGTTTAGTTTTTAAATTTGGTGTTCTGATTATATTCTTCGATTTTAGTATCAATAAAATCTTTCTTTTGCAACAATTGCTTGACAAAAAAAAAAAAAATTTTATTAATAGAAGTGACGTTTTCCTTTCAATTTTACGCTTACTTCAATTTAGTTTTATTTCTTTTACAGACAATGTAAAATGAAAATCTGATTATTTTACATCTTTTTTTTTTTTTTTGCCTCATATGTTCTCTCTATCCAAACACAAGATAAAAGCAATTTTGAAAAGATAAAAAAGATGGATGGTTTTATTTAAACAAAAATGAGGATTTAATATTAGGAAAAATTAAGGATGAACTTATTTTTAATAAAATAATTGTTGGATTTAAAAACTCAAAGGCTGAATATATTAAACTTGATTCATTCATGAATTAAAGGAACTAGAACTGAATTTTGGTGTCTAACCAAATATTTATGCATTATTTATGAAAAAATGAAAGAAGTCTTGGATTGAACTATTAAACTTTTCAAATTGTGTATTACTAAAATTAGCACAAATCTTTGTGAATTGAATTAGCAGGAAACATCTTTTATAAAAGAGTGAATGAAACAATTGATAAATTTTAAATGTTAAAAATTTTATTAAATTTACGTAAAATCTAAAATTTGATAATGCATTTATATTATTATTCTATTAATAATTTTAAAATTTTGGATTCATGCTGTTAATAGAAAATACTCTTTTCATTGAATTTGTAGGGCTTGTTTGGGATTAGTTTTGAAAAAACGCTTTTTGAAAAAAAAAAAATATATTTATATTTTTAATTTCTTTTCGTTTTAAAAACTGTTTTTCACAAAAACAGATAAATATATAATTTTTCTAAAAGCAGGTTTGAAAAAAATAGTTTATAAAAATTTATAAAAATCAATCAATTAAATAAAAAAATTCAAAATTTACTTTTATGATACTTAAAAGCAATTTCAAACACCTCGTATTGATCTCAAACACCCCGTATTGATCATAATATAAATGGAAAAAGAATAATTTATAAAATTTATTGATTTATGTGAATTAGATTGCGAATACAATTTAAGCATTATATTAGTAAATTAAAAATGTCAACATAATTTCTTAAAAATTATAATAAAATTTTAAATTATCAAAATTAAAATGTAAAAATACATAAAAAAAAAAATGTATATCAAAATAGAGCCAATTTGGCAATGTTGTTGGAAAAAGTATTTTTATAAAAAAAAAATTTATTTTTAATTTTTTAGAATTTTGAGAACTGATTTTAGGAATAAGTAGATAAATAAATATTTTTTAAAAAATAAATTTAAGAAAAATAGATTACAAAAAATTTAAAAAATCAATTAATAAAATAAAAAAAATTATTTTTTAAACAACCAAAACAATTTTAAATATTTTCATAATTAGTTTTTCTTTGTATTTATTTATTTATGGGATAAGGTATATATGCCACCTATAATTGTCTCTATTTAATTTTTGGTTTATATTGCTACTAACTTATTTTATAAAATATTGCATATAGCTATCTATTATTCACGTAGTAAGAATATAAATAACAAATATAGTACTACGCACATAAAATGAATAGTATATTTATAATTTATCAGAAAAAACAAAAAAAAGCTGAATACAACGTTTATAAAATTGAAAAAAGAGAGCTCAACGGAAAAAGAAAAAAATTAGAAAGCAAAAAAAAAAAAAAAAAAAAAAGGAATACATAAGCCTATATGCCTTGTGCCTTTATTTATTTGAACCGAACATAGGGTAAATGAAATTTCTTTGTAAAGAATGTGCAAAAACTCGGTACGTCTATAAGCCGTCGATGCGGGAATGACCGGGCGGTCTGTTTATGACATGTACGATCAAGATGCGTTTGAAACATCCGTCGGCATATACCTTTAAATTCCTCTAATACTAAATTACTCGAATATTCAGAAAAACAAAAAATTAATAAAAAGTTACCGAAAATGGGAAGTGGAAGCAGAGTTTTGCTGTGTAAATCATCCTCATCGCTCGTCTTCTTTGCACCTTCTTTCACTTCCTCTCAGCTCAAATTCAAATCCTTAACTCCTTCACCGAATAACCCTAGATTACATCATCATCGGCGAATGACTACTGAAGCTTCGTCATCTTCCTCCTCCCTCACCAACGGTGACAACACCATCCAATCTCCTGCCAATGACGGTTCTGCTTCCCCTTCTTCTTCTCCCGCACCCGCCTCTGCTATTGAATTTCTCTCTTTATGTCATAGCCTTAAGGTATTTACGCCCTTTAATAACTTATAACCAAATCAGCATAGATTAATTTTCCTTTCTTTGTTTCTAGACATTGATTGGTTGAATTTTGTGCTTTTTTCATTTCTTAAAAAATTTAATCAGAAAACAAAAAGAGCTGGATGGGTAAAGAGAGATGTAAAGAATCCTGAATCTATTGCTGATCATATGTACAGAATGGGATTAATGGCTCTTATTGCTCCTGATATTCCCGGCATTGATCGAGACAAGTTAGGGTTTTCTCTTTCTCAGTTTAACTCAGTTATTTATTGCATTTTATTCAAGTTTTTGTCTCTCTGATAATTTATATAATTTTTCAGGTGTGTGAAAATGGCAATTGTTCATGATATTGCAGAAGGTATATGATTTCTTGTTATTTAAGTGTTTTTATGTATTATACAGTTTTACTTTATTTGGCAGCTGCTGTATTAGTTTTTTTTTTTTTGGTACAAGCTGTATTAGTATTTTAATATTCAATATTAGTGTTTGTTACAAAAATTGCTTGAACAGCCATTGTCGGGGACATAACCCCTTCAGATGGTATATCCAAGGAAGAGAAAAGTAGACAAGAGCGTGAAGCTTTAGATCACATGTGCAAATTATTGGGAGGAGGGTCAAGAGGTACTTTAGTCGCTAATATCTTATGATTGTTTATGTGCACATGCATTTTAATTCTAGTTGGACTTATCTCTACATTGTAGGCAAGGAAATAAGCCAGTTATGGATGGAGTATGAGGAGAATTCATCACCAGAAGCCAAAATAGTGAAGGACTTTGACAAGGTAATTTGTTTAGCAATTATCTTGTTGCATAATGTGCCCGTTTACAGTTTAATGAATATAGCCTTTCATTTTAGTTCTATGTTATGAAGTCCTATCAGTGCTTCTTTATTTTCCTTTTTGACATATTGTTTAATAAATATGATTTCACAACAGTTTTGCTAGCATATGCATGATAATTATTCAAAATAGTGTCTTCAGTTGGATATTAGTTTCTCTCTTGAGCATTATTCAATGGTTGTCTTCCTAATTTTTAATCTTTTTATAGTAACAGGCTAAAAATTTTACTCGATGAACTTTTCTCGTTTCAATTTTTGAAGGAACATCTGTGAATTTGGTTTTCTGGGATATGCATACTTGCCCAGTAAATGTGATGGTTTGCCAGGAAATTAATACTGCTTAAAAAGAAAGGATATGACATGTTTTAACTGTTGCAGTAACCATTTGATGTGTAAATTTCACTGATTATATTTTCCCCATTGGCGTGGACTATTTCGAAGATTAATCTGATTCTGGTTTTTTCTTTTGTTCCATCTAGGTGGAAATGATACTTCAAGCCTTGGAATATGAAACTGGTGAGGCTTTCTGCATATCTTTTTTTGTCCACATGAAGTATGAACAGATTGTTTTAGATTTAAATCATAATGTGTTCTGAAGTTTGAGCATCTAAAGAATAGGATCTTTTTCCACTTTTAGTGTTTTTTTTTGCATATTTTATTGAAAAAAAAAACTGAAGATGCTTGCTTTATATGGTCACTATACCATTCAAGTTTTTCCATAGAGCATAAATAGAATTTGCTTATTTGAATAATCATGTCAGATGGCTGACAATTATAACTTATAACATTTTTTGGAAGTTATAGTTGGTTGATCATGAGGGAAAATGCCAATATACCTCTGCATCTACTATGTATTTATGAAATCCGAGAGTTGGATGGCTGGAAGAGGACCATGATGAAACTTTTCAATAAATGTTGCATAATCTACTTCTCTTCAATGAGAAATGCTAAATACCTTATCCATATTACCTTTTTCTTTATCTTCTCCATCCTTTGAATGACACATACTTCCATTTTAAATGTTATGGGACTGAGAAGAATTAGGGGGACATGTCACTGAAACGATGGAAAAAGGTAAAAGAGAAGATAATATGAAAAAGTAAGCAAGCAGTTCTCTTCTTCAATATACTGAAAATACTCATGATTTTTAACTATTATGTTTTTCAGCTTTGAAAATCTAAACTAATAGAAAGGCTCTTTATAAGGATTTGATGTGTGTGAATGTATTACGTTTGGTCTTTCAGGCTGGCTCCCCAGTCTAAATTTCACATAAACAATCTACCACAGAATTGTATTTTTTTCTGGATTATAAGCATTCATGAAATTGTTATAACTAATTGTTATGTAACGATCTCTTTTAAAATTCCATTTGAATGATGACACATTTCACCTCTGTTCCCTCATGTTGCTGCTGTGATTTGATAATATACGCTTAAAATTTATAAGTTGGGTAGAGGATTGAATAAACAAATATTTCTTGATGTTAATTCTTTCTGATATTGACGTGTTCTTAATTTAAATGGAGTTGGGTAGCATGAAATGAACAGAATATAATTCCTCTTGTTTGAATGTTGCATTTCTGTTTTTAAATTAGTTGAATAGGTGGGGCATGGAGAGTATTGGACATGCATCATTTTTAATTTGCCTTGCTGCTTCATTTTTTAACTTGTTTTCCATTCTTTATGTGGTTCTCATTTCATTTTGATTGATAGTAAACTGGGCTTGTTAAACACACATTATTAGAAACATTTCAAAGTCATCTCTTATAGGCTCCTATTAATTCAAGCTTATAAAAACCATTTCTAGATTAACATTTGAAAACGTGTCCTATTTTATTATGTGAGAGTTGCATGACAGCTGCAATTGGGGATAAAAATAGAATTTTTTCCTAAATATTTAAATTGTGATTTAAGTGATTAGTCCATTAATTCATTATAAATCTGTTTTTATTTCTGTTGTTTGACTGGAACTCCCATATACTGCTATCTCCGTTTCGTAACTTGGCGTAACTATAACCTTGCTGAATGCCCTGACAATTCTACTTCTGCAAGAGCTGGAACTAACAGGGATATTTTGTGTAAAGTGTTTGTCATGACTCTGTGTTTTACTTGTAGCTGCTAGCCAGAAAGGGTTCATGGATCTCACTTTCCTATCTAATTCTTTATGTTTTTTGGGCAATCGCTTAAGTAGTTTTTAGCCTTCAGATTATGGTGGCATTGGTGTTATGAAGCAAAATATTTTATATTAAAGAGTCCATATATATATATATATACACCACTTTCTCTTCGAACTTGGAGATCTCCACTGAATCCCTTTAGGGTTAGAATAAAGGAAGTTGACTCACCCTTATTAAGTAAAATGACAACAAAAATGTTACAGCAATTTGAAATAATATATCCTTATTATTGCACTAGATTTGTTTTGAATGGCAACTGAAATAACACAATTAGAATTTTAGTTTGTTACAGAAATTTTGAATGGCAACTGAATTTATTCTTGCCTTTCTGCAGAGCAGGAGAGGGATTTAGACGAGTTTTTCAAAACAACTACTGGTATAATTTTTTAAACTCAGTTTTCATCTTTTTTTTTTGGGTCTTGTTAGATGTTTGCTGTAAATCCAACTTATATAGAGCATAGTAATTCCAAATTAATCTACTTTATATTTTCAGTGTAAATGTTATGGATGCCATGTAATGTGACTTATTTAGCAAAATGTATGCTTTGACCTTTGCATTTTAGAAGGGCATCCCATCACTTTTAAATGGAGCAATTGTTTAATCCTCATTTTTTATTTATTATCAACTCTAGTCCAGCCTTAATTATGAGCAGAACTGCTTGAGAACTGGTAATTGAAAACTTAAGAATTACTTGTATTATATTATTAGTGGGTTAATGATCATGTAATTACTTGAAAGGAAAGTGAGGGCCAAGTAAGTTGTGTGCATAGGTCAAGGTGTTTTTTCTCTACCATTTTATTTATCTTTAGGATACAGACTTCTAGCTCATTCCTAACTTAATTTTGAGGAAGAGCCAGTGAGCCAGGTGCATTTTGTTGAATGATTTTATTGTCCTTTTTTTTTTCTTCTGGACCATAATCAAGTTCTTTGTATTGCGAAATGATGCTGAGGCCTTGTGTTGAATAAGATAGAGAAAGCTGTATGCTTCGTTAGGAACAACGAGAGAGAGAGAAGAAAAGGAAAATAAAATGGGAAAAAATATGTTCAAGTAGGATTAGTTCTGATTCAAGTGGGCTCCTTATAGTGCGTAACAGTACTATGGGCTATTCTTCATTTAAGTTTGAAGCTTGAATGTTGGAAGCTGAATTTGTTTACTCAAATCATACATGTTTTAGCGTTATCAAAACATTAGCAGTATGATTATTTAAGTTATTTATATCTTCATATATGTTGGTAGGAGGCTCAGCCCTTCTGCTCTCTTTAATAGTTGCTCAAACTTTTGCAGGGAAGTTTCAGACTGATGTAGGCAGAGCTTGGGCCTCAGAAATTGCGTCCCGAAGAAAAAAGGGACAGTAATTTCAACCTTATCAGTATTGTTGTCTACTATTTCTTGTTTCTTGACAATTTAAGTTGTCTAACTAGATGATTCGTTAATAATTTCCGATCTCTAAAGTTGCCATTATTTCTAATACCTAAACAAACTTCAAGCTAAATATTTGCTCAGCTAGCTGTGCAGCTTAATAGATAATGTCGAGCCAAATTGGGCTTGCTAGGCATGATAATTGTGATATACAATTGCTCTATAATAAC
The DNA here is from genome assembly GCA_949630135.1 of Balakata baccata. Classification (NCBI taxonomy): domain Eukaryota; kingdom Viridiplantae; phylum Streptophyta; class Magnoliopsida; order Malpighiales; family Euphorbiaceae; genus Balakata; species Balakata baccata. The sequence goes on along the minus strand of CATIWF010102201.1, from coordinate 19,389 downwards.
TTTATTTTATTTTATTTTTTTGGTCAATAAGGACCATTTTGTTACTAATGAAAAGAATCATATAGAAATACAACCATGACATCCAGTTTTTGATGCTATCTCAGTTCCAGACATGCTAATTGTAAGCATTAGACTTACTACATCTCCCAAGAAACAAATCTACCTTTTATGCACTAAGCAATTTACCCTACAACCCTCTTTATTAAACTTTTTTTTTTAATTTTCATATGCAATCCATACGAGTAACTTATTTCGATGCATCAGTTAGCGACTAGAATTTTTTTTATTTTTATTGTTGGACTCAGTAAGGGAAATGCCCGGCAGACTCTAAGATTGGTTCTCATAGAACTGCATTTGAATCATTTAACCTTCTCAAGATTGCATGAATGTCCATCAGTGTCATGGTAAAAATAAATTTATTATATTGCTACACTTTCTAAAGCAATTCTGTCCTATACTTTTCAATGTGTTCTTTCATCTCTTCAATGACATCCTCTATTAAAAAAATTAACTTAATATGAACTTTTAGTGATATGTAAATATTTTAAATTTAGTGTTAAATTTGGTTTTCAAACATTCTCTCCTTTTATTATGGCTTAAATTATACATAGCCCCTAAATTTGTCTTTTTTTTTTTCAGATTGTCCCGTTGATTGGTTTTTTATCATATTTGACTCGAACGTTATTTTTGAAAAAATGACACAATTAGGCACAATTTGTTGACGTAGTCATCTCTGGTAATTCACACTCCGGCTGCTATGTCAATAAATTGTGGCTAATTATATCGTTTTTAAAATTTTTGAAGTAGCAATATGGTTCGAAAACAACATTTAGAGGACAAATTGGACCAAAAATTGACAAAAAATGCAATATCATAAAAATGGAAAAATTCGAGGGGTGAATGTGGGTTGTGCCTCATATTATTGATTCCATGTTGATTGAACTGCTTTTCTTGCCCCTTATGATTAAATTGTTGTTGGGGAGAGTCTGTGAATAAAGACGAAAAATTGTAGTTGATAACATTCCGAGTAAAATATGATTTAGGAAATAAGTAAATTAACTCTATTTTTTTAAAGAAAAGATTACCATTTATCCCTTGACATATTATAAGGTATAAAAATAATGTTATTTGCCTTTCTATTTTAACTATGTAATTTCTTTTTTTAAATTTAAGTCATTTATCATTAATTATATAAAAAATATTATTTTTTACTTAAGAGGTATTAGTATAATGGATCCAAGGGTAATATGTTAAACTTTATGAAATAATAGTACAATAAGCTAAACTTTATACGGTAAATATTATTATTTTTTATTTCACTGCAATCTAATGTCTTTCTAATATAAAATCTAACAGAATGATATATTAGTATAATAATAAAATAAAAAGAGCAAATGATATATTTTTTAAACATAATAAGGTACTAATGTATGTATTACGATAAATTTAATAGTAATAACTCAAAATTTCGCACCTCTACTTAAAAAACCAGCACTACTAATGTAAGGTTTTTAGTTATGTTTTTATTTATAGTATATGTTTGATTTCTAACTAACTAGATATATTCAAATTAATTGGAAAAATTTCCAATTCCTAATAGGATATATTCCTTAAACATCCTACAAATAGTTTAACTATAAAGGCTAAAGGGACTATAGTTAGTTCAATTTGTACACTTATTATAAAATAGCTATGATAAAAGTGGGAGATTAAAGAATTAATGCCCAATCTCTGGAATATGAATTAAAAAAAAAAAACTCCTTCCAACATAAATATTAGTCTTTTTTTTTCCACAGATGGCATTGCGTAATGCATGATATGTTTATAAGATAAGATAAATTTCTTTCTTTCTTTTTTTAATGGCTTCAAGTGACTTGAATTTTTATGAAAAACAGAAATTCCAATCCTCACACACATACACACGCAAATATATTATTTCAAATGGAAAACTATATAAAAATGTGTGTTTCTAAGCTTGTTCTAATGCGCAGCACCCTCAACCAGCTTGTTCAACTTCTTGGCCCTTAACCTCTCAGCATGGACCTGACTTTCTTGGTAATCGTACCTGTATTTCATAAACAAAGCACCACCCCCAAAAAAATCTAAATTAATTATCTAATTATATAATGATTTTGTTTACAATCTAAATTAATTATTTAATTATGTAATGATTTTGTTTATTATAATTAACGGTCAACTGTTAATATTAACTATTATAGGTTTTATTTTGATTTTAACAAAAATTGTACCAAATAGTGAATGAAAGTTTTTTACCTAGGTGGCAAGGATATTAAGGGGCTCAAGATTTTTGCAAGTTTTAGAGCTTCTTGCTCAGTATTCACAATCTGGTTGAAGCAAAAGTATCTCCCACATGTTGACCGATCCTCAAATGCTCGTATGTGAATATCAACAAGGAAGTTGACGTCTACTAAGGCTAACACTCCATTTTCATACATTTCAGCTGCACCTGTTCACAATAATCGGACAGTTTGATTTATATTCTCACTTGTAAGAATTGAAAATGATCTTGAATTCGAAACTTTTTGTTATTATCCACCAGTATTAATGGAAGTTTAATATTTTTATGATGAACGAAAATAAAATACCTTTGAGGTAAGAGAGAGTGGATCTAGGGTTTTGTTGAGTGACGGAGGGGCCCAATACTAGTCCAGCATTAATGGAAACCAAGTTAAGCATCCGGTCCATTGCTAAAGCCCATGCCGCCTGCTCAGATTGTGTCTTTGCCAGGGCATACCACAACTTCATTCAAACACCAACACCCACCATAATATTACAAATGGATACGATATAATTAAACAAAATGACACAATATAAATTTTAATACAATATAATTGGCTAAATTACATAAAAACATTTTTAAACTTTACACTTTATCATAATTATATTCAATTTTTTAAAAATTTGAGTTTAATTATATAAACTTCTATTCTCATAACAAATATAATTTCTGTATCGTTGAACTTCACTTAGAACTTAGCTGACTCTGATGTAGATTAACTAATCATTTTGATATATCATCGGATTGAGTTTGATTAGGCAATTCATGTCAGCGCCAGCTAGATTTATAATGTCGTTCAAAGATACCAAAGCTAAATTTGTTACAAAAAAAATAGAATTAAATATAATTGTAACAAAGTACAAAAATTATAATTTTTTTTTTATGTAATTAAGCTCAATTTAAGAAGAATATATCTAACTTATTATAATATAATTATATACATTTAACAATATATAAAATATCTAATTAATTAAAATATGTATCAGTTTATATATGTAAAATTTTTACCTGCTGCTGTGTTTTTTATTTCTGACCTTAGCCTTTTAAATGAAAAAAAATTATATATAAATAAATTTATAATATATTTTATTATAATTAATTATATTAGTATATGTAAATAAACATTAATAATTAAACTCAAATAAAAAAAATATGTAAAATTTTTACCTGCTGCTGTGTTTTTTATTTCTGACCTTAGCCTTTTAAATGAAAAAAGAATTATATATAAATAAATTTATAATATATTTTATTATAATTAATTACATTAGTATATGTAAATAAAAAATTAATAAATTAGTGATATAATTTGTATTAATAATAATCGTATAAATAATTAAATACTTAAATTATCAATGTCAGAATCATAAGACTGTAAGAAAATAAGGAAAACTCACATGTCAGAATCACAAGACTGTAAGAAAATGATAGCCAGTCAATCAGGGGCTTTTTCGTAATTGACTCAATCAACAACTTATAAAATCACTATTCACAAAAAGATAATATATTTTCTATTTCAATTTTTATTATATTATAAAAAATTTATTTATTATTTAAATTTATCTTAAAAATTTTCTATACTCCAACAATATTTTTTAATTTTTAATTTTAAATTTAATTTTTTATTAATAAAATTATTTAAAAATAAAAAATAATAAAATATTACTTATAAATTTATTGGGCACTTAAATATGAAGAGAAAGACAGAAAAGTTATTAGAAAATATAAAATTCCAAAATTTAGGTAAATCGGAAAATAAAAATACTGTTAAATTACATAAAATTCTCTAAATTTAAGAAAAAAGAGAAATAGAAATACTCTTGACGATGTGATTAGAATTATTATTAAGTGTATTAAAAGTATATTTAAAATTTTTTATTTAATTTATTAATTTTTTATAAAATATTTTTTTAAATAAATTTTAAAAATATTTATTTATCTATTTTTATCTAAAAGTAATTTTTAAAATTAAAAAAAATTAAAATATAAAATTTTTTCTAAACACGCCTTTACAAAATTCAATCTCATATATTCAAGTAAAATAATTATTCCAGATATTCAACGAAAAGAAATAAAATATAATTCACTGTGGAAATAAATAAATAAATTGAAGTTACAGAAATCCAAACCTTCAATTTCCTGCAAAAATCTTGGTTACTCCAAGATCTTTCATCAACATCAACCTCTTCAGAAATGTTCTCTTTCCAAATAGCTGCAGTTAAAGAAGAACTAAACACAATCTTTGCTATACTATCAGTCTGTGCACACGCCTCTACTACATTGATTGCTCCTCTAACTTCCAAATCAACCATTTCATCCTGCAATAACCCACTAATTAAAATAAAAACTTAATCCTAATCACAAGAAATTACACCCCAAATTGCTGAATTAAACAAGAAAATTTACATCATATCCATCAGCACAGTCTAAATAGCAGAACAAAGCACAGCAACCCTTCAAGGAAATTAAAATGCTCTGATAATCCAAAACATCTATACCAAAAACCACCAATTTCTCCCCTTCTTTCTCCATTTCCTTTATTTGCTTTTCAATCTCCGTCTCTCCTGCAAGAAACCCAGATCAGAAATTGAAATCTGAAACCCACAAAATTTTTCTATATAAATGATAAATTAATCAATTAACTTGCCATTCTTCTTTTGGATAGCAGCATGAACTGTGTAGCCCTTGCTCAAGAGTCCCTTGAGAATCCAAAAACCCACATAAGCTGAGGCATCAAGAACGCAAACTGCAGCTTGTTGGTCATCCATTTTTGTTATTTAGGCTTCTTTCTTTCCTTTTTTTCTGCTTGCTTGTGATCTTAAAATTGATTGTTTAATGAGCTTCTGTATATGGAAATTGGGGAGTAAAATTCGTGTAGGTGAGTGTAAGATGGGTTGATGCAAATAGAAAGAAGAGTTGGTGAACTATTTTTGCTTCACGTTCCTATCTACTCACCACCATTGCTTGAATGGCTCTTTTTGGGTTCATTTATTTATTATTTTTTTAAAGTTTTTTGATTAATTATTATTTATTTTGAAAGTGATAGGCTTTTCCATTGTTGCCAAAATTTCAGCATGTACATCAAAAGGCCAAAGAGTGTGTAGATTCTAAGCTTGTAACATAAAATTTTTTTTAAAAAAATTGTTTAATAGGAGGTTTTACATAACATGTAAGTTTATTTGGAATTGTAGTTTAATATTTTTTCTATTGATTTCAAAAGCGCTGATAAAATAAGTAATTATAGTAGAAGTATATTTTATATTTGGTAAATCAAATTTGTAAAGTGGTGTGAGGTGAAAAAACAATTTTATGTGTTTAGTTAAAAAATGTTGCTTTAAAATATAATTGCTTGTTAATATTTTTATACTAAAAATTATCATTTGGCTATAGTAAAATTAATATTGAATCTAATAAATGTTAATGTACCAATTTTTTTTCTTTAAAAATTATTATGAATGATGAAGAGAATCAAAATAAATTTACAATAGTTTATAAAACTTAAAAACATAATATTAGAATAATTGTTATACATTACACAAGAATATGTAGAACTTAAGCTATTTACGGAATCACAATTAGAAATTGATTATCGTACAATATACAACAATATTAGATATAATCACTTTTATTTATTTTTTTATATAATATTAAAAAGGTAAACCATACATATTTTTTAAATAAATAAATACGAAGGATTTAACTATTATCAAATGGTTAACTAATATATATATATATCTTTAATTTTAATCATTATTCATAAATTTAAAAAATTATTAAGATTAACTTTAATCATTGGTAACGGTTTAGTTACTAATTGGCTTGTGTTTTAAGGCTTTTTTGTCTGGTCCCTAAATTGTTTTTCCTTCGTGATGAAATTGCATAAAAAAGTGATCATTATAAAAAGCAAATTATATATATATATATATGGACAAATTTATAGAATAATAGTTTTTCATTAATGTATTTTGTACGTAATTATTAGATATTAGACTTGTTTTTAATATTTTTATATAATTTTTTTATTAATTTGTTTCAACTTATTATGATATTTTATTCATAGTGAATTATATAAGTGTATATTTAGCTTAAATTATATCAAATTACTGATTTATCCATTATTAAGAGTCATATATAAAATAGAGTTAGTAAATACTTTACGGTTTTTTTATTGACGTGTGTTGTATGTGATTATTATATATTGAATTCATGTTATAACTCATATAAAAATTACTACTTTATCTATTATTAAGAGTTATATATAAAATAGAGGTACTAAGTATTTTACGGTCATTTTGCCTGTCTTCAAATTACTAAATTATCTATTATTAAAAGTCATAAATAAAATAGATATAGAAATTTACTGTCATTTTTCTTGTCACCCCTATTTCCAATCATCGCACGTGATTTTTAATAATCGAACTCATAATAATAATAATAATAATAATAATAATAATAATAATATTATTATTATTATTATTATTATTATTATCTTGTCTTGTAAATTAATTTTAGTTATTTTTAATTATCATGTAATTAAGTCATATTTAATTTAAATATTAATGGTTGTTAATTATATTTGCTTTTTAAATTTTTTATAAAAGTAAATTATATTATATTATGCATGTAAATTTTAAAAACTTAACTCGTTATGTATTTGATTAAAATAAATTATCTATTGAACTATGTAAAAATTATTAAGAAATTATAACTTTTCAAATAATTTATAAGAATTGTACTCAGAATTTTGAAATTTATGTTACCATTATATAAATTCAATATATTCGTGAAAATCATTGTTGTTATACTTTGAATGACAATGTGCTATCATTATTTTTTTTATTAACATGCATTGCACGTAATTATTAGATATTGAACTAAAGTAAAAATCAAATGATGATTAATAACGAGCATTTTTCCCATACAAAATGTCAAATGGTCCTTTTGTATTTTCTGTAAATCCCACGAAGTAGAACCTAGAAGACTATATGGTGAATGAATGGTAATTTGGTAATATATGGGGTATATGTACATATAAATGAAATATTAATAATATATGAGAGGTATATTATGAGCATATGGGAGTATATGTAAGGTATATTGATGAGATTTGGCTTGGGAATGGTGTTGGAATTTAATATAGACTGAAAAGTTGAGCTGCGAAATAGTCACGCCCATGACTATATGAATCACAACCATGACCATCGAGCAGAGTGGAATTCTGTGGAGAATTCTAGAAGTTTTTAAGGTGGTTTAAAGACTATTAGAGTGTCACGCCCGTGACATATATAGTCACGACTATGACTCTGTTATATACGGAGTTGCACCGCCATTCTTCATTTTATTTCGGCTATTCACCCCATAAACCCCAAGGCACGATCCCCCACACCTAAAGACAATATCCTACGATATTTCTATGAGATTTTGAGTGTTTAAACACTAAAACCTACATTAAAACTAAGATTTAACAAGGAATTGAAGGTTAGAGACATAAAGAAAGAAGAGTGGAGAGGAGAAGAGGGAGCTCAGTTTTTCCCTTAAGTTCAAACTAATTTCTGCCATTTTAAGGTAAGGAAAATAAGTTCTCTCCATCTCTTTATGATGATTTAAGGATGGTTCATGTGTTTGCTTTAGTTGGAAGAAGAACATGTGTGTTTGGATTTTTGGTGTGAAGAAGGGTGTTGGGTTTCTTGATGAAGGAAGTCTTATGAAGTTATTAAAAAGAAAGAAACCATAATAAAGAGAGAATCATGCATAGTAACTCTAGTTTAAGAGCCATGGGATTAGATTTATGATTTTGTATATTTGCCACAGACATAGAAATAATATTTGGTTATGGTTATTATAGGAAAACAATGAGAAGAGGAAGGTGATAATCAAGGAGGGTAGGACAACCTCCTTAGTTTATTTTTTTAGTGATGCTCCTTTAAGGTTTGTACATATATGCATTTTTGTTCACCTATTTTGCATGTTTGTGTGTATGGATAAGTAAATGGTATGTTAAAATGATGGATTGTGTGACATGATATGTGGAAAAACAATGAAACGATATGTTGTTCATAAAATGAGTTGTTATATGTATGTAATGGCATGTTAAAGAGCATAGGTGAGTAGACTTGAGTATGTTGGCATGCAAAAGCATTAAATAATCATAAATGTGTTTGTTAATTATTGATTTATGAGTAATATATGTTAAATTGGTTGTTGGGCATCTTATGAACCTTTAAATATTGATAAATATGGTGGAATTTGGGTGAGTTTTGTTGGTTATTAATATATGTCTTAATAGATGGGTTTAGAACTGGAAATTGGTGGATTTATGGAGTCACGCCCGTGACTAAGTGTCCAAAATGAGGCAGAAGGGTTCACCACTTGAGTCACAACCAAGGTCACCATTTGAGTCGCACCTGTAACATTGTCTTATGATAATGTTATGTGTTTTTATGATTCCTAAACATGATTAAAACATGCCAATAACTATTTCATGATTTTATACAATGAAATATCATATGGTTACATGATTTTGAACATGAAGATGCATTGGTGATACATGTGTAAGAGGTATATTGATTATGGCAAATATGGACATGTTGGAAATAAATAATTAATGACTTTAATTGCTCAATTCTCTACCTGAGAATCAGTTTAGGATAGATAGTACACCATTAAAGGGGTTTACGGTACCAATATTGATATGATTAAGGACAGGATGGCTGAAGCTCCGCGAGCGCCCTTAACTTTAGATTATGATGAGTAGGGTGGTTGAAACTCCATAAATGCCCCTACTCTATACCCCGTATCCGTATAGTTCGAGAACGAGACTTGGGCTAATAATTAAAAAGTGTGATCTGAAAAGTATTGGGATGTTAAATGGAATTGTTCATATAGGTTTGGCACGACATAAACTATGTTTACATTGCGTTACAAGTTGAATTAATAATCGATATATATTGTTAATTAAATATGTAAACCTTGTATATTAGTACACTCATTCTTTATATGTCATGTACATGTTTATTTTAAATATATGCCTTGTTTTTGTATAGTTATCTGGGAGAACCTAAATGCTTATATGTACCACTAAGCTAGAAATGGCTTGGTGTGAGTTTTTCTCATACAAGTTCAGGAGCTTGTGAATATTAGATCTAAAGTTAATAAAGAAGAGTCAAAGCCCATTTTAAAGGAGACATTAAGACCCAGTTTGTGGGTCTATGATACTAGACCTTTGTATTCCATTTTGTTCATGCACACAGGGCTAGTTAATATGTTTTCTACATAATAAAGAAGATGTTTTATTCTATGATACAATTGATACTTATATGAATATGTATAAGGCTTGTAAGTAGTAAATGGGTTAATTATGGTAAAATGAAACATGTGTCAAGTGATATGTGATATAAAAAGATAAAGTCAAATCGAGTATGAACATTGAAATAAGTTGTTATTTGAAAAAAATTTAAATTTGCATAGGTTTATTTAGCTAGTTTTGTGGTATTCTGCTTATATATTGGGATCACTCCTAGTATATAAGTGGGGTGTCACATTTTCATCAATATGTTTAATTTCATGCATTGTTATTTTTTCATAAACAATATTATCCTTCATATTGAACTTGAATCTTGCAAGCTTAAGAACTGAACTTGATCAATGAGCGAAAAAGAATTGTGAGAGAAGATTAATCATTCTTTTTGAATCAGAATGAATAAGTACAACTTATATTGGCAGTTATTAGTAACTCCTACTAAAAGAATTGAAAAGCTAAGGTAAAGTTACAACTCAATACAATTATACTAAGCTACTTACTAATACTATGATAGTTGACAGTCAAGTCAACTTAGCAAAGCTTCTAGCATATGTAACAAATTATAACTACTTAGATAATTGCCATAACTGAAGATGTTGAGCTGTAACTTAGTCATCTGCAATAATAAGAGAAACAGTAGCTGTAATAGCTAAAGCACCTTCAATAATGAATTTTGTCTCCTTATCTTGAACTCCAAGCTTGGACTTAAGATAGGTGAATTGAGGAGCTCTATGAGGTTTTGTGAAAAAATTTGCCACTTAATGAGCAAAGGAAATAGGAAGTAAATGCAACAGGCTAAGCTTAAGCTTCTCTTGCACAATATGACAATCCAATTCTATATGCTTTCTCCTCTCATGAAAGACTACTTTTTTGGTAATATGGATAGTGAATTGATTATCACAAAAGAGAATGGCAGGATCAGGATGAGACTGTTATAAGTCTAAAAGCAAATACATAACAACTTACAGCACTATAACCCTATACTCTGCTTTAGAGGAGGATCTAGAGATGATAGACTATTTCTTGGACTTCCAGGAAACCAAGGAATCTCCAATGAATACATAATAACCAGAAATGAATTTTCTGGTTAAGGGGCATGTTGCCTAGTTAGAGTCTGAATATGCTTTGATATGCATTGGGGAAGTGGTACGAAAGAATAAGCCTTGACCAGGAGAAGCTTTAATGTACCTCAACACTCTGTAAGCCATTTGCAGATGATGTTTAGTAAGGCAATCTAAAATTTGAGATAAATTTTGGATTGCAAAAGGAATATCAGGCCTGGTGTTGGTAAGATATAACAACTTGCTAATTAGTTATCTGTAGCTTGTGATATCTATAAGGGGTGTGCAATCTAGTGTTTTCTTAGATAGAGGTAACATGGGTGTGTCTACTGGTTTACTTTCCAAATATCTTATATCTGCCAAAAATCCAAGGGCATATTTCCTTTGAGAAAGATTGATACCCACTGAAGTTTTGGCCACGTCTAAGCCTAGGAAATACTTGAGGATTCCTAGGTCCTTGATCTTAAATTGATCATGAAGAAAATGCTTGATAGAAGTGATCTAGTCTAAGTCATTACTTGTAAAGATAACAACATCCACATAAACATATAAAGCAATGAAGCTTGTGTTCGTGGACTTGATGAAAAGAGAACAATCTGCTACTACTTATTTAAAACCTTAAGAAAGTAAGGTTGTTGTAAGTTTGCAGTGCTTTTATCTGCTAGCTTGCTTAAGTCCATATAAGGACTTAGTGAGTTTGCAAACTAAGGAAGGATTAGAACACTAGAATCCAAGTGGCAATTGCATGTAAACCTCCTTTGATAGCTCACCATGCAAGAATACATTATTGATGTCTAATTGATGGAGGTGCCATCCTTTTATGGCAGAAACAACAAGAAGAACTATGATGGTTGTCATCTTTGCTACATAAGAGAAAGTATCCAAGTAATCAATCCTTGGTTATTAGGTGAACCCTTTGGCAACAAGTTTGGCTTTATACCTTTCAATACTCCCATCTACATTAAATTTGGTTCGGAATAACAACTTATAGGCTATGGCTTATTTTCCTATAGGTGAAGAAGTTAACTGCCAAGTGTTGTTAGACTCAAAAGTGTCCAACTTAGCTTGCATAGCTTTTCTCCATTTTGGATATTTGACAGCCTGGTTATAAGTTTTGGGTTCTAGGGGTATTGTAATGGATGCCATAAAGGATTGATGGGCAGAAGAAAGATGCAAATAGGAAATAACATAAGAAAAAGGATGAGTAATACCTGCTATTGAATCCGCTAACTTAGAGGAAGGATTGGTTTGATGAGGCTGACCAAGGAATGCACAATGGTAATCTTGAAGGTATGCAAGTTCATTTCTGAGTCTTATTGGTCCTGTAGCTTGGGATGAAAGAGGAACTGAGGGGTGAGAAATAGGAGAAGGAGATGACAGATTAGAGGGATGAAGATATGGTTCAGGCAAAACAAAATCAGATGCATCCATATTAGATGAAACAATTTGAGAAAAAAAGGAATTCATGCTTATAAAAGATGACATGTTTGGAGATTATAATCTTGCCAGTGTCTAATTCATAAAGCCTATATCCTTTAGTGTCAACTTTGTAGCCAATGAAAATGCATTTTTGTTGCTCTTGCATCTAATTTGTTCCTGTTATTGGTCAGTGTGCTAGTATAAGCCAAGCAACCAAAAACCTTTGAGTATGTTAGGTTAGGTAGTTATTGATATAACAGTGCATATGGAGCAAGCCAATACGATGAACTCTTTTCAGCCTAAGCAGTAAAATAATCCATTCACTAACACGTATAACCCAGGCTGGAGGAATCACCCAAATTTCTCTTGGAGAAATAATAAATAACAGCAGCCTCAGATGTATAGGAACTCTAACCCTTCTCCGTATCAACATTCAAATCAAAGTCACCAACGAATTCAGCAACAATACCATACTCACAACCAGCTTGCACCTTTAAATGCACTAAGGAAGAGTCATTAGAAGAAACACTTTAAAGCTTCATTGTTGCTTCGCAAGAGAAAAGTGAAAAAACTGATAAAAGGGTAGACTCTATTGAGGCATCCTTGAAGAGGTTGGAAATTCAAATGGGGAAAATAGCCGAAGCAGTGCAAGAAAATAGAAAAGGAAAACTTCCAAGTCAACCTGAGCAAGCCAAGTCAATCACAGTCTTACGAACTGGTAAGGTATATGATAACAAGGTTGATATAGATGCTAATTTGGATAATCTCTTATGTGTAGGTGAAGATGACACTGAAAGTAATAAAGAGAAGCCATTTGAGTCACAGAAGTGGAAAACAAATCACCAAGAAAGCACATTAGTTGAAAGGGAAAGGAAAAATGAGGCGTTCTCGAGGCCGGATTTCCATAAGGCAAAAGAACCCTACAAACTGCCAATCCCTTTCCCTAATCGACTGAGGGAAAACAGGCAGGATAAGCAGTTCAATGAAATTTTTAACATGTTTTCTAAGGTGCAGATTAACTTACCTTTGCTTGATATTGTTAGGAACATGCTTGCTTATGCTAACTTCTTTAAGGAGCTAAATTCAAACAAGCATAGATATGGCAATAATGAGAAGATCATAGTTTCTGAGACAGCGAATGCAGTTCTTAAGCAAGATCTACCTCAGAAGATGAAAGATCTAGGAAGTTTCACTGTGGATATAACAATGGGAGATAAAAAATTAGCAAAGGCAATGCTTGATTTAGGTGCAAACATCAATTTGATGCCATATTTGGTATTCGCTTAGCTTGGATTAGGCGACTTAAAACCCACTACCACGTGCCTCCAACTTATTGACAGGTCAGTGAAATATCCTAGAGGTACAGTTGAAGACCTACTCATCCAAATTGGTAAGTTAATCATACCCGTTGATTTTGTTGTGTTGGATATGGAAACTTCTCCACTGAGGGAGAAAGAGCAAACTATTCTGCTTGGTCGACCATTTATGGCTACCACCAAAATAGTAATAGATGTTCATAATGGTAAGCTTACGATGACAGTGTTAGGAGAAACAATTGAGTTTAAGGTTTTTGGTTCAATGACTTGTTCTCCTACCTCTTCTTTTGATGAATGCTTATATATAGATTGTCTGGACTCATATGTTTATGATGTCTATATGCAGCATAGGCCAAACAAATTGGAAATTACTCTAACGATGAATGAGACAAATGAATGTTTGGATGGGGAAGTAGGAGAAATTTATAACAACTTAAACTCAACTGAACTATTAGAGACAAACCTAGTTTTACCATATCCCTCATCTGGTGAGAAGAAAAATGAACCTGAACCACCTAGAGTAGAACTAAAGGAACTCCCTTCAACCCTTAAGTATGTCTTTTTAGGAGAAGGAAACACTTATCCTGTAATTATAGCCTCAGACCTATCTATAAATGAAGAGAAATATGTCATTAGGGAGTTTAGTAGGCTTAGGAAAGCCATTGGGTGGGAAATTTCAGACATTAAAGGCATAAGTCCCACAAAGTGCAGGCATAAAATTATCTTGGAGGATGACGCCAAACCTATTAGGGAAACTCAAAGACGGCTTAACCCTAATATGCAGGAGGTAGTGAAAAAAGAGGTTCAAAAGCTGTTAGACGAAGGGATTATATATCCCATCTCTGATAGTAAGTGGGTTAGTCCAGTTCATGTAGTGCCTAAAAAATCAGGGATCACAGTTGTGAAAAATGAGAATGGAGAGTTAGAACCTACTAGAATTACCACAGGGTGGAGAATGTGTATAGATTACAGGAAGCTAAATGCTGCGACTAAGAAAGATCATTTTCCTCTCCCTTTTGTAGACCAAATTTTGGAACGTTTATTTGGACATGATTTTTATTGTTTTCTTGATGGTCTTTTAGGTTACTACCAAGTACCTATTGCTCCAAAGGATCAGGAGAAAACCACTTTCACCTGCCCATTTGGAACGTTTGCCTTTAGGAGAATGCCTTTTGGATTATGCAATGCTCCTGCTACATTTCAAAGGTGCATGTTCTCTATTTTTTCTGACATGCTTGATTATTGTATTAAGATTTTCATGGATGATTTTTCTATTTTTGGTGCTTCTTTCGATGCCTGTTTGAAAAATTTAACTCGTGTGCTTAAGAAATGTATTGAATATAATTTGACATTAAGTTGGGAAAAGAGTCATTTTATGTTTAACAAGGAATTGTTCTGGGTCATGTAATATCAAATAAAGGCATTGAGGTAGATAAGGCTAAAGTGGATTTGATTAGTAAATTACCACCACCCACATCTGTTAAAGGCATTAGAAGTTTTTTAGGGCATGCAGGCTTTTATAGGAGATTCATATAGGATTTTTCTAAAATTGCATGTCCTTTAATTGAATTGCTTGCTAAAATGCTGATTTTGTCTTTAATAATGAATGTCTTTCTGCATTTAATACCTTAAAGGCAAAATTGACTTCTGCTCCTATTATTATGGCACTTGATTGGTCACTACCTTTTGAGATCATGTGTGATGCCAGCGATTATGCTATTGGTTCGGTGCTTGGACAAAGGGTGAATAAAGCTTTGCATGTCATTTATTATGTGAGCAAGACCCTTGATGATGCCTAAATTAATTATTCCACAACAGAAAAAGAACTTTTGGTAGTTATATTCTCTTTAGATAAATTTAGATCTTACTTGGTAGGGTCCAAAGTGATTGTGTATACTGACCATGTAGCCTTAAAATATCTTCTAACCAAACCAAATGCCAAACCGAGACTAATTAGGTGGATATTACTGTTACAAGAGTTTGACTTGGAAATCAGGGATAAAAAGGGCAGTGAAAATTTGGTTGTGGATCATTTATCTAGGTTAATCCTTGGTTTTGATACTGTGACCGCTAAGAAGGGCATTGCTGAGACTTTTCCTAATGAACACCTCTTTGCTATAAATCATGAGCCTTAGTATGCAGATATTGTGAATTATTTGGCTTGTGGTATGTTCCGACCTGATATGAGCTTCCAAGAGAGGAAGCGATTTCTCTATGTTTACAGGAATTACCTTTGGGATGAACCATATCTTTTTAAGTGTTGTTCAGACCAACTCCTCAGGAGGTGTATACCGAAGAAGGAGCAACATAGCATCCTAGCTTTCTGTCATGAACTCCAATGTGGAGGTCATTTTAGTGGTAAGAAGACGGCTCACAAAGTGCTACAATCAGGTTTTTTCTGGCATTCTCTATTTAAAGATGCTCATAACTATTGTTTAAAATGTGATAAATACCAAAGAACTTGGAATATAGGGAAACAGAATGAAATGCCACAAAGCTCTAATCTCGTTGTTGAATTGTTTGATGTTTGCGGCATTGATTTCATAGGTCCCTTCTTGGTTTCTAATGGTTATGAGTATATTCTTGTTGCTGTGGATTACGTTTCTAAATTTTCAGTCGATTTAGGACACTAAGAGCTATCATTAGTGATGGAGGGAGCCATTTCTACAACAAAGTATTTGAGAGTTTATTGAAGAAGTATGGAGTTCGGTATCAGGTAGCAACCCCCTACCACCCTCAAACCTTCGGCCAGGTTGAGATAAGTAATAGGCAGATAAAGTCCATTCTGGAGAAGACTATCCTTCCTTTAAGAAAAGATTGGGCTGTCAAGTTGAATGATGCCTTGTGGGCCTACCGGACAGCTTTCAAAATGCCAATCAGAATGAGTCCTTATAGACTGGTGTTTGGGAAGGCATGTCATCTTCTGGTTGAGCTTAAGCATAAGGCATATTGGGCCATCAAAGCCCTTAACATGGAAATGAGTGAAGCCGAAGCAGGACGGTTGCTCCAACTTCCGGAATTAGAAGAGTTGCGATGCGAAGCATATGAAAATGCCAAGTTATACAAGGAGCGAACTAAGTAAATGCATGAAAAACTCTTGATCCGTAAGACTTTTACCCTTGGTATGAATGTTCTTTTATTCAAATCACGCTTTAAACTTTTTCCAGGGAAATTGAAGTTGAGGTGGACTAGCCCATTTGAAATTGTGACGGTGTTTTCCTATGGTGCCGTGGAATTGTTGAATCCTAAGACTAAGGAAACATTCAAGGTGAACGGCCATCGAGTGAAACCATATTTTGAGGGTATCCTGTTGGTCAAGGAGGTGGAAACTGTGTCCATCTAACCACCTTGACATAATGCACAGAGATTATCGCGCCTCGACAATAAATGTGGCACTTCTTGGGAGGCAACCCAAGTTCCAGATTGATTTTTCTTCAATTCTTAGTTTTAGTTACTTATTCATTTAAAAAGATTTAATTCTCATTTTATCTTGTAGGAGTGTTGCCTAAGGAGTAGTGAGGATGTTGGTTTTGAAAAAAAAAAACAGAAGGGGCGGCGCATATCAGGTAAGTGTAATGGATGTCTGCAGGTTCGTCACGAGCTCGCAACAACCGTCATGATCACGTGATGAGAAAAACACACCTTAAGCTACTGTTATGGGCGTGATGCTCATCGCGCGTATGCGACACTAGCTTAGCAGCATATCATCGCACAACACCTCATCACGATCTTGCAATGGATATCGAGTTCACGCGATGAAAAACACACCTTAAGCTATTATCGCGGACGTGATGCTTATCAAGCGCACGCGACACTAACTCAGCAACATATCATCGTACAACATCTCATCACGATCTCGGGATGGATATCGCGTTCACGTAATGAAAAATCCACCTTCAGCCACTGTCGCGGGTACGACACTCGTCGCGTGCACGCGATATTGGCTGAAACTGCATCTCATAGCATGCACGCAATACTGGCTCAAGCTGCACCTCATCACGACCTCGCGACGGCGATTACGATCTCATAACGCTGACATCTCTACTTATATATTTCTTTATTTTATTTTATTTTCATTTTTATACTACTCTTTCCCCCTTCCACGCCGCTCTTTCTCTTTTTCTTCCTTTTCTTCTTCCTCTATTCTCCTCTCCTGTCCTCCCCGTTCTTCTCACGTCATCGCCCCGCCCAATCCTTTCTTGTCCTCCCCACCCTTTCCTCTTCTCCTCGGCCGTCCTTCTTCTGACATCTGCCTTTCATTTTCTTCTTCTTTCTTTCTCCCCATTCCTCTTCTTTTTGCTTCCTTCCCTTCCTTTTTCTTCTTTTACCCACACTCCTCACAATGGGTAGATATAAGATGCTGGCATACCGAGGCCATAGGGTGACTTTCGATGATTCTTACGAAGACGATATTAGTCTTCATAACAGTCACACTAAAGCTGATGCATGGCTAGAGCAACACACAAAGAAACGATAGGAACCTTCCAACATTGGAGGTAAGGGCAAGGGCAATCAAGCAATAGGCTCCACCTCTGTGACTCCACAGTAACCGGACATTGCAATGGGTGACGAAATCCACCATAGAGCCACCTCTTGGCTCCCCATCTTCACCACCGCACTCAGCAGTTGCTTAGCATGATTATGGCGCAAATATGACAGAATGGCAGCGGCTTTTTATCCGCCTAGATGCTTTGGCAGCTCAAATCCAAGCCCTAAAGGAGCAAGTGGACTGCTTGGAACACACTCAATCATAGCATTCTGCCTAGCTCTAGCAACTCCTTGATCGTGTCCCTCCACCACAGTGAGTCCTGCGCTCAAAGGAGTACTCTTTTACCCTATTCTTTGTTTTAAGCATTAATTTTTAGTCATTGAGGACAATGCCTCTTTTAAGTGTGGGGTGGAAGTCTTATTCCTTGAGTTGTTAAGATTTTTTTTTATTTGTTTCGTGAGTTGTGTGTTTAGTTGAAAATTAAAAAAATATATATATTTGTGACAAACTCCTTTACTAGACTTTATGTCAATTAATTCCTATAATAGCTAATGAATGAGTGCTTAATTGTGCTGAAAAGTGGAGTTACATGGTTATGAGCTTAGAATGATTTTAATTCCATTTACATACTTTTAGTCAAATACTTCTTAATGTGGGTACTTGTTGCTTTGAATATAAATTATTGGTAATTTAATTGGGCTATGACTTTGTATATGTCAATGTTATGCATCAACGATCCTAATACTTGTATACCACCTTTTGAGTTGTTCATGAGCTTTTGAGCTATAATAAGAGCAATTAACATTTTTAAGCTCTTCATTCTTTCATGAGTGTGATATATTCAACTGTAGTAATATTACTCTAGAATTTGCATTAAAATACTGGTTGAGATTGCATTATATATTATCAAGACATGTATATGATAGAGGCATTAGGATTAGCCCCTTTTGACTTTCTCTTATAGCCTACCTTGACATTACCCCTTAGTGAACCAATTTGAGCCTTATCCCTTCCTTTCTTTATTTACCCATATTATGGATACCCAATATAGTCCCATTATTTATTTTCCCTCTTTTCTTACCCGCAATCATAGGACTTAGTAGATACTTAAAGGCTAATACCTAATATTTATACCTTTTATAGTCTTTGTTTGTAATTGTATATTGTGAGTTGTGATAAGTAAAGTTGATAGTTAGTAGTACTGACAAATTGTTGTTTACGGCCCTTTCAAAAAAAAAATGGAAAGAGAAAAGAAATGGGAGCAAACATTGAGTAAAAAAAAAAACAAACGTTACTAAATGTGATATTACTAACTGTATTGAACTCACCTCAATGATTGTAAAAGAGAAATCAATTGATAGCCTCTATATTATTTACTAGTATCTTATGATTGATATGCCTCATATTTTTCTTCCATTCCATACCTTTTTACCCTAGCCCCATTACAACATGTTAAAAGACCTCTTGATATATGTTTTCATGATATTTTTGGCAATGGAGATTGGATT